>ML385819.1:0-82253 GCA_005239525.1 Nicotiana knightiana | reverse complement strand
CCCCCCATTGATTTTATTGTAATAGAAAAACAAAATATAACTTTTGTGTGTTGCTCAAGTGTCATGGCCCAAATCACAGGGCAGCAATTGGCACCAGGTGCTTTACTCATCGGAGTACCAATGTAAGAGATCTTTCTTATCATACCATAATGGGTAAGTGGGCCAGAAGGCACGTCATGATATAACTAGAATAAAACATAAGGGAATATTAGACATAGGATGACCGAACATGATATACAAACTTATACATGTGACATACGGGCATGTAAGACTGACATGATAATTTGTGCACTCCAACTTCGGCCGACAATGCCATACAAGTATTAATATACATGACATCTGTCTACAAGCCTCTAAGAATACATAAATGTCATAAAGGTCGGGACAAGGCGCTGATATACCAATCAATACATATCCAAATCATACTAACCAAATAGGCAACTTCGGAACTTGTGGATTACACCAACACCGTCCGCTGACCTGATAGCCTAGTACGAGGACTGTCAACCAGTATAAAAAAAGGGATAAGGCATCGTCCTTATAGCCTAGTACAACATGTAACGCATCGTCCCCATGCAAAAGGGACATCAGTACAAATAAAGTACCAAGTATATAAGGCATGAAAGTAGTATATAAAATACATGAAATAAACACGGAGTAAATAACTCAACCTGTATAGGCGAACATGGAGTAAAGAACTCAACCCATCCTAAAAACTTAACCAAACCACAAGCAAGCTTAATCAAAAATTTTAAGTTGTTATACTCACCTTAGCCAGTAGAAACAACTTGACATTTCGGCCAAACAAAGTCCACAACTATCCTCAATGATAATACAACATCAAAGAGGTGTTGTTCTTTACTAGAACTAACTTGTGATGTTGAAATATGGTGCAATCGGTTGGATTCCCCTTCAAACCCATATGGTACCTATTTAGGAGGGCTAGGAGAAGTATGGAGACGAAGTGGACTCAAATGAGTATAAAATAGGCATCCAGATTGTTTTTAAAGTGAAGTAGGTCCACCGCCTGAGTGGGTCCCATTGGAAGCTGCTTGGGCGGTCTCGCGAAAACACGAATATCTTTCTTATCCAATGTCGAATCAATGAACAGTTTAATGAGTTAGACTCTAGACTCGTAGATCTTCAATTTGGTGGGTACATCACGCTGTAATGCCAAGTATATTGGGAGAATATCTTAGCTACATTTGACCTAATTTTCAGCATATTTATGAATGTAACTTGTGATGACCTTTGCCAACTTTTGTTCCACAAATCGCTTGACTCCAAAAAATAACACACGACTATCATATGACTAAAAGAACTCATAACATAAACTCCTTATAATGTCAAACACCACAGTCTCACCCTAAAAGTACATGTTGTAGCATTCCTAATTTGTCAACATTCAACAAAACTTATTCTTCAATTTGTTTAGCTTCTATGCCTTTCAACCCTTTTGGTACTTGTTATACATGATCTTAAAGATTTTTATCCTCCAAGGTAAAATAATTAACTTAATTTATACACTTTTGACGTAGGACATACTCTCACAAACAAAAACATGGGGTGTAACATCATTCCCCATTTGGAACATTCGTCCTCGAATGTTGACTGATGTGATTATTTCACTCATCACCTATAGCTCTTACAAATACTTTAATATTGTATTTTCCATCTAGGCAATTGTTCTGTAATAAGTCCAAAGGCCAGGGCATTCCCTCTTTTAGGCCTATTTCTCAGACCACGACTTGTGACCCGGAATTCTTCCAATATTTTAACTGTTTCTACCTTCATTCATGCAGCCTGTACAACTTTGAGCTTGTATGTTCGCCTATGCGGATCCTTTTTCCTCAATCTTTTATCCAATATCCAGGCCTCACACTGTGAACATATACAGAATTATGACAAGTTGTCCCTCTGTGAATCTATAAGTGTACTAAAGTTCATACTATACCATAAATCGTATTTCGATTTATTAACATCGAGGTCTGCTATCCAAGTCCAGGTTTCCTTCTCACTAATTGTATCTATAAATCTAATTCTTTTAATGCTTCCTTATTATTGTTCATCTAATGAATGACATCCTTATCTCCTCTCATACTTTTGAACTTTTATCCATCTTTTGTTGATTCACCTTAATGTGGATATTTTGATCTACCATTGATAAATTTAAACCTCTTATGTAATACATTGTCACTGGGGCTCACGTATCATCGGGAAACATCAGAAGTGATTTGCCTGATCCACCTAGGGACGCTACTATACTTCAATAACCATATTTCATAGTATCCCAATGTGATTCATCTTATGGGGTTTATTATAATCTCGTGCAATTCATGAAATACCTTTTCTTTAAATCATTACTCAATCAAAGGCCTAAATGACATCCTCTTATCTATCACAATTACACCCTTATTCTACTACCAATGAAACATTCCATCTCTTCTAAATTCTCCTAGTCTTAGACTCGTCCGAGTTAATTCAAGCTATATTGAGCTTTCTATAACTTATAGAAAACATCATCTCTCTTGTTTTGATGGGCTTAATCCCGAGGCCTTACCTATTCTTATCACTTTCTCACTCAGCTTTTGTCATTCTTACTCATGTATACCTAAAACCTTGCCGCTCTACCATACTTTAGCTTGTGACCTACGCATATCTATCTATCGATGTAAGCAATTACTTTTCCTTGTCGTGCTACTACATGTTTCATGAATTCATGGCTTATCTTATTGCCCGCGAATACTGGAATTTCCTATAACTCATATGATCTCAAATATCACCTTTGATTTTTTTAAATTCCCATTCATTAGCCTCGATAGGTACCACTTTCTTGTGGAGTTCACACAATGTTGTGGTGAGACTCTTCTTACAAGACCATGTCTTCTTCAAGTTACTATATTTAGGTTGAAGCCTTCTTCCTCATTCCCTCAGCTAGTCTTTCGTTGTAGTACTTAGGGGACACCCTTTGACTCTTATAAAGCTGCAAGCTTATTACATCATATACACGATGGAATTTTTTATGTTCTCTCTCACCTATAATTATTCTTAGTTACTTACCACAATGACCTTGTGCTCGTAGAGTTGCTTCTGAAATGAAATTTTGAGTGTCTCCCCAGTGGCACTCTCTTTAATTTCTACAACACTTATACGGTACCTTTAAATACCCTGATTCCTATCTGAATATTTCTCAAGGATTACAATGTCATATCTGTGAGACTGAATTCCTTATGTTGGGGTTCACTATGTTTATCTTGTATGATCTGTTGATTTATCTATATTCACTTGTCTAGCCATAGCTAGGATATTCACTAATCAACTAGTAACTACTCGTTGATCCATTATCATATCTATATTCCGCGTAATTTTCTTAGTATATATCATTTGTCTTAACTTAACTCTCACGCTGGGTCCTAATGTACCATGTGTCCATTCGCACTTATTTATCAATAACATCCTAGCTGGGAACTCTTATTGCCTCTCCCTGATGTCGTGCTTGCATAATGTTCTATAGTCGCGACATATCAATAGAATCTGAATAAATACAACCTCATTCCTTTTTCCTTTTTACCGCATTACAATTCCATAGTTACCTGAACCACTTAACTCTGACTTAATACCAAATCACACCATCTTCCCTCCTTTAGGGGGGGTACAAATATTTAGTGCTACGACGATCTAGATGTTTTGCCTCTTCATATTTGGTAACTTTTCACATTATCAGTGACCCTTACCCGTAACCCTTATGTACCAAGGATAACTGAATTCCTTATGTACAAGGGTGACACCTAGTGTAATTGGCAACTTAATCCATTAAGCTTAACTTTGCTAACAGTGCTTGCATTAAGAAAATGTTTTCCTGGATGAACTTTACAGATTATTCTTTTGTTGTCCATTCTATTATTGCGAGAATACTAGCTCTGAAATTCTCGTGATGCTAACTATTATTTTTTTTATCCATAATTCAAGTTCGGTTTATCTTATTCACTAGTCCATACTGATTTCTATTACTCCGTGGGTCTAACTTTGCCTTCTAGTAATCATGTTCAAGTCACCAACTCATCTTTCAAAATGAGGGTATGAATTTATGGATTATACAATTTTATTTTCTCAAGGCATGTCACCTTTTTTCTTTTACTTCACCTGACTATAGACTCTGTCATCCTATCATATTTTGATTTACCGTTATCGTCCATTTATCACACCTTACTCATAATTCTTCATTTACACTCTTCTTATTCTCCTGCTAATATTTTTGTCTATCACTTTATTCTGAAAACATCAATTAAATATTCTTTCACTTTTAGCTCCCCTTTCTTCATCTCATTATCTCTTTAGGTCGCCTAACATTCTCTTTTTTCTAGGGGTGGGAATCATACTAAGGTAAATATTTATCCCTTCTACGATTCCACTTCATACATTTAGAAATTTCTGAACATTCTAGTATTCATATCTGACTTCACTATTCTAGAGTGCACAACATGAGTGTCTCACAAGGAGATCTATTACCATGTTTGCACTATCCTTCAGAAATGTTGGCTAATGACAATAATCCATTCACAATTTTTGGTTACTCCAACCCCAGCTAGATCTTGATATCTCATTCTTCTCCAAACAATGTCTATTAGCTCCAATGGGGCATAACTAAGATGGGTGTGGCCAATTCTACATACCTCTATTAATGTTGAAGATAACTCATAATACTTATATTTCTCTACCTGAAATGTAAAAACTGATAATTTGCACTAATTGATACCTCATACCCTTCTTTACTTTGATTTTTTTATTTGTTGAAACTTCTATCTACCTTCTGATTCTCTTGTTGCTTTTTAAACCATATGGGTGGGTATATATTCATGCCTTAGGGCTCCATATCAACAAGCTTACACGTCTTAGTACACACATGATTTGCTAAAGACCTCACATTTACCCATCCTAAGAATGATGCAAAATCAAGTTCCTCTTGCTCAACTCTTCCATAAAAGCATTTAATCTCTTACCAATTGTCTTTCTAGATGTAGGTATGGTTGTACTATGAATAAAATAGAATTTAGGAGTTTGAATTCTTACAACTGAGCTCTACCACATGATCTAGAGTAAGAAGAAAAAGAGACAACCATATATGCCAAGGAGCCTCCTGCTTATAAGTGTGGTGCACAACACACCCACAAATAAAACTCTACTAGACACGGCTTGTCGAGTCCCTAGGACAGAACTTCTGTGATACCAAGTTTTTCACGACCCAACCCGCAAGGCCTTGAAAGGCACCCGGTGCCTAAATGAAACGAGTACCAATGTAACATATCTTTCTTATCATACCATCATGGGCAAGTTTACCAGAAGGGCCATCATGAGATAATCAGAATAAAACATAAGGGAATACTAGACATAGGACGACCCAACACGATATAGAAACTTATACATTGACATACGGACCTATAAGTCTAACATAATAATTTGTACACTCAAACATAGGCCGACAAGCCACATACGTATCCATATACATGACATTTGTCCACAAGCCTCCAAGAGTACATAAACTTCATAAAGGTCAGGACAGGTCCCCCTTATACCAATCAATACATGCCCAAGTCATACTGACTAAATAGGCAACTCGGGATCAAGTGGAGTGAAACAACACCTTTCGCTGAGCTAATAGCCTACTAGGAGGACTGTCAACCAGTCTATCAGGACCTGCAGGCATGAAACGCAGTGTCCCCAATCAAAAGAGACGTCAGTAAAAATAAAGTATCAAGTATGTAAAGTATGAAAGAAATATATAAAATGCATGAAAGAAAGATGGAGTAAAGAACTCAATGTGTAAGTCTTAATAGTTATGTGAATCACAAAATAGTTATAATGTCGTGCATATGCGTATAAATGTCATAGCATTCGTAGTTATATGCGTACATAACATTTTCTAGCCTCTAAGGGCATCTCATCATATCATCTCTTCCTCTGTGAGCGAAATCATCAACGTATACCAACTGATCAGGTGGCGATGCATATATAACAACATAACCTTTCCCCATACCCCATATACTTATAGTATACGCGTATATAATGTCATCTGGTCATGGGTCAATCTACATGTATAAATTTATAAAATGCATAAGAAGTAAGTCAATAAGATCTCTCGGGATGTCATAACATCAATATGCCCCTGAGTTAATATCATGAAATAACTTTATGAACTTATGTATATTATAAGACAAATGAATAGACGATATAACGATAAACATGGGGAATCAAGAACATAGTCAACCCTAGTACTTCTAAGAATAAAGTCATTTGTTAAAGTTATGTGTTTGCTCATTTAGTTTGTATCATATGGATCATGCCAAAAGGAAAGAAGGAATAGAACTAACATACCTTAACTCCGGTGAGTCCTTAATACCTTCAAGCAGTTCTTCAAACAACTCCACCCCATCTACCATAGCACAAGACGATTCAAAATCAATGTTAAGTAAAGGCTAAGTCCGCAACTTAAACTAGTAGCTCATTTATGTAAATTTGGGCAGCGTCTCCCCTGTAAAAAGGGCCTCCTCCCTTAACATATACCAACAACAACAACCATAAAGGTACAATAATAAAAACATCAACAAGGGTACAAACTGTCTCATTAACAAATAATTAACATATCACGACGAGCAGCAAGCTCGGATTGAATCCCTTTACCACCCTTCAACCCTATTATCTTTCATTCTTGATCTTAGAAATATACACAGTATAATAATCAATATCTTTTAAAGGATTTCCAACCTTGTACGCATTTTCAAAGTTACCCGAAATAGCCTAACACAAGATAATATCAATACCGATAACTTCCAAGTGCTTTATAGCCATTTCTTTTCAAGTTACCAATTTCCTCAACAATATTGACATGTAAGCCAACATAATCATACTGAAAATGTGATAGGCAACTTATTTTCCATAATTTCCATCCACTAAAACTCAATAAGAGAAACTTTCAAATCAGTCCATCAAGAACAACAACATCTCAATAACAACACAACCTCAAAGAGGTGTTGTTCTTCACTAGGACTAACTTTTGATGTTGAAATATGGTGTAATAAGTTGGATTCCCCTTCAAAACCTTATGGTACATGTTTAGGAGGGTAAGGGGAAGTTTGGAGATGAAGTTGCCTAATAAAAGAGTACAAAATTAGCGTGCAGATCATTTTTAAACTGAAGTAGGTCGACCATCGCCTAAGTGGGTCCCATTGGGGATTCTTGCACAATCTCACAAAAACATGAATATATGTCTTATCCAGTGTTGAGTTGATGAAAGGTTTAATTATTTAGACACTATACTCTTGGATATTTTATTTGGTACGTAGATCACCCTGTTATTCCAAGTATGTTGCGAGAATAGCATAACTGCATTTGACCTAATTTTCAGCAAATTTATTACTAGAACTTTTGATGACCTTCGCCAATTTTTTTTCCACAACTCTCTTCAATTCAAAACATAACACAAGACTATGATATGAGTAAAATAACTCATAACATAAACTCCTAATAATGTTATGCACCCCAGTCTTACCCCAAAAGTACATGTTATAACATTCCCAATTTGTCGACATTCTACCAAACTTATTTTCTTCAATTTGTTTAGCTTCTAAACCATTAAACCCTATTGGTACTTGTTATCCATGATCTTAAAGATTTGTAACCTCCAAGGTAACATGATTAACTTAATTTATGTACTTTCAAATATAATTTCATTTCTAATTTTACATCTATTGACTTACGACGTACTCTCACAAACGAAAGCATGGTGTGTAACATCAGGAAATATGCCAACTTGTTTTCCTAAGAAATGAATACGTAGGCAATCTTCATCTGATTCAGTTGTCTTTTGCAATTGTAGTATGTTCTGGCCTAATTCTACTTGGATATGTATGATGTCTGAGTCTGACTTGGCCATTTTCATTCGTAGTCTCACCATTATTCATTTGTTGCGATCGAACTACACTTCGACCTAATTCCATTTTGGATATGTAGGATATCTGATTCAGGCTTGGTAATTTTCATCATATATTATCATCATCCCACAAACTACGTTCAGAGCTGATTCCGTTTTTTGGATATGTAGGCAACCTGAAAGTATTTAATCATAACCTTAGGAAAACCTTCGTAATGCATTATTTCTAATTAGGACACAGTCGCAACAACAAGAAGTCACGTTGTCATAGATGTCACAGAAGATCGACATCAACAGGATGAATTCTCAAAGGGATACGTTAACATGTGGAGAACCTTTCATAACATGTCATAATCCAGTACGACGGCGTTTTCCATAAAAAGTAAGTATTTTCAAAATGTTTTCTAAAAATATATATATGTGTATATAGTAATTTTTTCAATCTACTAAACTTCGTGGCAGAATCATGTCAAAGGCTGGGGAAAACACACACCGTGATCGGCACAAACCAAAGCCCCCTGCCTCACTAAGAAGTTTTATTTGAGTGTAGGGTCAACAGGGAGTAGGAATCGCTGGGACCGTACTGGGGAAAATGATGGATCCGCCACTTGATAATATTATCTCTCCTCCTTTTACTTAAAATTATCAAGTACATCTAAAGCTACCTCTTGAATCCTCTATAGGTGCATCAGAATCAGACAATTGACACGAAATTTATATATAGAAAACCGCCTGCTCAATCAGTCGGAGCACCCTATACAAATCGCACGTCGACTTCACCAACCGAAGTCCTGTATATTGATAACCGTCAACTCGGTCAAACGGAGCGCCCTATAAAAATCTCACGCCAGCTTCACCAATCGATGTCCTGTATATAGCAAGCCTCCAGCTCAATCAATCGAAATGCCTTGTACAAATCGAACGTCGACTTCGCCAACTGGAGCCTTGTATATAGAAAACTACAAGCTTCACCAATAAAATCAGTCTGCAGCACCACTCCGTCAATCACATGCGCCAGGACAGACAATCACAAATCACGTGACCAATGTCCTGCTAATCGATGGTTGTAACCTAGCTTCGCAATCAAGAGTATCTCTTGGGCATGCTTTTGTTTCCTTTACTATTACTTTGAATTTTTTGACATTTTGCTCATGCAGCATTAGGTATGACTATGATTTTTATCAATCACTCCTGAATTGAGAATACTTTATATTTCAGTGCAAAGCTCACCCAACAACGGAGACACACTTTACCAATCAAGCTCTCCCAACAAGCGGAGATAATTTTCAAATGATCCGATAATTGCGGAACAGTACACAGCCCGGCTAAAAATCTAACCAGGATCAAATATCCCATCATCCCATTTCCAAATAACGGCTCGCCGGCAGCTAGGCATCATTATTCCTGCATCATTTACACTGTATCTTAATATATTTTGCATTATAATATATTGGTATGTGTGTATTTCATTTGTTTTGCAAAAAAAAACATTGCAGTGTGGAACTTTTTCTTAGCAGCAGACCGAACAACAATGCTATGGGGACAGCCGACCCAGTATTGGGACTAAATTCCTAGCTCAAGACGGTCAGTGAGCTCAAAATTTTGAATTATTCAAATCAGGCCGAAAAATTATAAGCTACCATGAGCGACCAATCTTTCCTCTCGTCGTATTGTCTCAATACGATACTTGGAAATTCCTACGAGTGCCGCTTCTCCATAATCTATAATCCAGAACTACATGAGGCCTCATTCTCGTTAAGCCCGAGGTATGTAAGCAATTCAAAGCCAGAATTTGGCATGATGCCCCCAAATCTTTCTAGATTCTTCCTCAATTCAATCCCACAAATGTACCATTTCCATGTCCTTCAATACCTGCATAAAAGTCGGGACAAAATTGGCTTTGGTTCAATTTCGTTGCCCGAAAACTCTTTCATAGTCTCCAGTCAAAGAGGGGCTATTGTTGACGATCAGAGCCTCCCTTTTAAAATTAATTTATTTATACTTAATAATTTTCAATAAATATTTTCAAAGTCTTTTCCAGTAATGAATACCTATTTCTGCAAATTAATTCAATATTAGTATTAACATTAATCATTTGGTATTAGTATTATGTAATTACAAATTATATTTACTATCTTAAGATTATTAAAATAATGTCTATACGTAAGTTCTATAATTAATTCAATAAATTACTTCATAAAATGGCTATTAGTTTACTATTTCAATAATTCAAAATTAATGTCCCAGTGAAGTATTTTCCCAAATAACCAAGTAATTACGATAATTAGTAGTATTTAAATATTATAATTTTCATTACATTTTTCTGAAATTATTATGTTTATTTAACTTAATTTCAAAATGGATTAAAGACCAAAAGGCCACAACTGCAATTCTTGAATCAATTATATAATGGCTACGTTTTAAATGATTAGTAGCCCAAATACAAGGCCCAATCTGAAATAACCCATTCCAAACACCCATCTCCTTCTCCACTTTCGCGATCTGTACCACTCTCCGTAAATCAATCACAACCTGCCACATCACCCGTCTCAGCCACTCAAAAAAGAATCACCAAATCATCTAGGTCGTCCATTCCATAAACCATTTCATAATCATTTTATTCCCATTCTTTTTATTTTTAATACACCTACAAATCTTATCCTTTCCATCTAAAATATAAAATCCAACGGCCAAAAAATTTTATCTGAAAATGACTTTAAACGCAAATATACCAGGACCGTTGATCTATCCGTTGATCTAATAGATCAACAGTCCAGATCCTTCCTTACTTCTTTAATCTAGAGACCAAACGGTCTAACCCTAGCAATCCTAATTCATCTGCATCATCACATCTTCCTCCCCTTTCCCTTTTCTCTTTTCTATCTCTCATCTCTCGAACCTCCATCATTCACAATACCTTGAACAAATCCATGCAAGGTCAACAAAATCAAACCACAAACACTCAATTTGCCTCTCTACATCTGCGAATCATGTTGTTATCTTTCTGTTTTTATCACCAAATTCAAACACCCTAATTCTAAAACCTTATACTCAAAGGTGAAATCTCAAATCGCCTGAGATCTCTTATGATGTTTCAAATCAAAGCCTGAAATCACCTCTTGTCTCTTGAACTTCGTGAATTATGCTGCAGATTCCTTTTTCAATCCCAAAATTCAAAACATTTTATGTCTGAAAACCCTAGCTTGAAGGTGTAACTTCAAATTTCCTGAATCATCTCGTGCCCTGTCAAATCGGAGCATGCATGGAGCCTTCTTCATAAAATCATCATAGAATCCTACACCTAGAAGTAAAACGCAGTGTACTCGGAGTTTTATGGTTTGTCCGTTTGTTCGAAGCTTCAACAACCAATTACCTTTCACTCATGTAAACTCAATACTGAATTTCCCATTTGTCTTCTAATTTTCATTCGATTTGCTATCATCATTACCATGAATCACTCTCCACTATCCATTTCAAATTCTCTGAATCCTAGAGCCTTAATGGCACTATAAATAGAAGCCTTAAATGTTCTCATCTATCACAACCTAGCAAGAGAAAATTATGAGTCAATCACTTGAGAGATATACACACAAAAGAACACTGAGAAGTTTAGCCTTATATTTCTCATTGTTTTCCTTTTCCTTTTTGCTGAGTACTATCGCTAGTCTAAACTTGAGTGTTATGGGATCTTAAGCAACTGAATAGAGTTCCTATTTTGTCTGCTGCTCTAAAAAAGGTCAGCACCTCTCTCACTTTTCTCGTTTGAATTATACAAGTATGCCAAGTTAGGCTCTATGTATTGCAATTGTTCCATGGTGTTGAGTATGTTAATACTTGGGCTATGTTAGTTTAACGAGTAGTTCTGATTAGTTTTCCTACTGTGAGTCTTTAAATGGTTGTTGTAATTGACTTTTTCTCGTCTTATTTCCCGAGCTCCAACATTCTACATATTTATGTTGTTATATATTCATGTTCACATGAACCTTATAAGATTTGTTGGCATGCATTAACTACCTTATCCTCGCCTGTTGCGTTTTTGTTCCTTGCCTGTTGGATATTTCGAGCTTGTGAGCTTCTGAAGTTGAACCTATATTCTGATGAATATGATTGAATGAATTTTAAGGTGTTTCAGTTTATATTCTCTATCCCTCTAAACCTTCGGCAGCAATTTTGAGTGTTCATATACCATATCCTTTGTTTAATATTGTTAGAATGTACATGTTAAGTCCTTTCATTTTGTTTAGTTATCTTGTTAATTTTGTTGACATGATCTTATTTGAACTAAAATACTCTTTTCATCTCTCTGTAATCCTGTTGCACACACCTGTTAAGGATAATTCATCTTTCCTCATAATGTGGTTAGGATGTTGTCCTTTCATCTCTATTATAAAGATTGGTAATTGGATAAACTAAACTTAATTATTTTCTTGATTAGTCAACTTCCTCAACAGCATACTTGTTTGGGATCTCCTATCTCTTATCTTTAGGATCATCATGCATTTTTATATTTTAATGAACCTAGCTACTCTGCCCTAGTTAAGTAAAACCTTGTAAAAATGAAGCATGATCATCTTTCTATCCATGTAACTTAGAATTAAGCTTGAGTTAAACTTGTCGTGACGCAATGCATATCCCTTGTATGTAACTTTTCTTGATCCAGCTCTCAAAACATGTAAAGATTCCGCTGTCTGCATAAGGTCATTACGGACCAAAGATGTTCAAGTAGCTGATTAACTTTTGCATGTTCTTACTTAATTCCTGGTTACACATTCTATCCAAAAATTATCCTAGTCTATGTCTCTTGATAATCTTAAAATCAAGTCTAATTCCAAAAGTCTCATAAGCGTCTTTGTTGATGCTATATGAGCTTAATGATTTTCTTGATGTTAATGCCATTAGGGGTATGAGGTTTAAGAATTCCCTGTTGTAGTTTGTAAGTTAGTGAACCTACCTTTTCTTGGAGACTTGCCTTATTATAGACTTAGCCTTTTCCAACATGATGTTTTTGATGTTCACCTGCATCAGTTTCAGAATTAGATCTTTAAAATTCATGTGAATACATATTTTTTAGTAATTCAATATTGATTTTATGTTCTTAGGTTAGGAAGGAAAGTATATTTTGTTGTAGGTAATACCTTAGCATTTAATTTCCATTTGAAGGCCCTCATTGGCATTCAAAGCTGTAAAGAAAACATCATGTTAGTGCTTAAGGGTATTATGGAGTGGGGTTCGACTCTAAGTTGGGCTACCCTCCCCAGCACAAGCATTGCCCTGGGCCTTGAGTTCCTTGGGAACTTTGAAGCGCCAGGGGATCCAAAAGCGGGCATCGGCTTTGAGTAGGGCATCCTCCTTAGCCCTTATTTCATTGACACATTCAGATTTTTCGGGGTTTAATGTTTAATGAAAACGAAAGGTTTCCAATGAGGATTATTTTCTATGTAAAGCCACAATATTAAAATAATTTCCCATAGTGTTGATATTTTTCTTGTTTCAATTATTTGTCTAAATATCAATCATGCACATTTGAGTATGATGAGAATATGAAGTCTATTTCTAATAACTTGCTTTTATTTTTTTGGACATGTATACATTTGGGCATGCTGAATTCTTAAGGAACTCAGGCCCAAACCATCCTTGCAACATCTCTGAAAAGTCCAATCATGCCATAGTCGTGCCTATTAAATTGTTGGGCCTACCTTATTGAAGCCTAATCTTTAGAGTCCAGTCTTCTCCTTACTCATTTTATTATTGCCCATTATTTCTATATCTTAGTTTATTGTCTTAATTATTTTTCACTTATTGCCTTCATTGTCTTATCGCATTTTCACTATCATGTATTAACACTGATATATTAGATTATGTGTTTTTCTTTTATGCTCTAGCATTACATAACACATAGGAAAATCTTAATTAACATAGGAATTTAAATGAAATAGCAAGCAATTGATCTTCACATTCTGTTAATTTCAACAATTTCATCTTAATCACTCATTCTTCTTAAAGGTTTTGAAGCTCTACCTTTAATCAGAACAACAACCTGTTTTCAAAGAAAATTAGGAAAGAATCACTAATTTTCACTGACAAGGAGCGAAAGTCAATTTTTTCATAAAAAGGGAAGTAACAAACTCTCAAATGAATTTACAAAGACTTGCTTATTCCAGTTTTTTTTAAAACTAAGGTACAATTAAAAATCATCTTTCTTACAAACAAAGATTACTCTAGCATATATTCTTCAAAGATATTCATTTTTCTTAACTTAATAACTTAATCTTTAAAATATAAATCTCTTTGAAAACTCTCATAACCTCCAATAACTCTTTTATAATCACAAAACCTTCTTAAGCCTTAAACATATATTTCCTTTAGTATATGGCGAGCCCTTCCTTAGTGATAATCAAAGCATTGTCTAAATAACTGAGTCCTTAAAATTAGTCTATGTCATATGGAGCTACCTCATGTAGATTTTAAGGGGCTCCTAACACCTTCCCCTTAGAAGAACAAAAACCCTTCCTCATATTCTCACCGGTTTGTAGATCTGTAATGAACATAACTTAGTAATTAAATAGGTACCCTAGTATACCATTAAATATAAGGTGGCGACTATCTTTCATCAATGACATAGAAATCACAAGTATAATTCTGTCTTGACTAGTGTAAAATAAGGTGCAACAAGGAGTATAGTAGTACTGATTTCAGTACCACCAAGAAAGAGAATGTGTTGTAAATGGTGCTTGTTGATGAGGTTTATGGGTGATTGACTATATGAAATGGCATTTGTATGGTAGTCAGTTTGATGTATTGATTTCGTTTACTTAATATGGAAAGGGTGATGCAAGTGCCATTTTAAGATTCTAGCATGTATGGCATTATAATTGTGTTTGAGTAGGCATGTGGAAGTTACTAGGACCAAGAAACGTGAACTTTTGAGGTGTGGAGGTTAGAATTATAGGGATGAGACTATCTCTTGAGTTATGAACAATGGAAGTATATTAACAGTTAAATAGTAAGTAGAATGTATGTCAATAATGGCTCACCTGAAAAGATTTGTGCTCGATAGAGCTTGTGATGATGGTATACGATGTATTGTGATCTATCTAAGTGTGGTGAATATCCCTATAGGAGGAGCATGGTTCAAGAGGTTGTGGACACTATTTCCAGTGTGTTGAGATATTGAACAAGTTGAATAAAGACTTTAGAGGCTCAAGAATTTATTGTCACGTCCCAAAATCGAGGGACGAGACCGGCGCCTAACCGAATGGGCCCGGTCAAACGGACTTAGATTGCCTTTCCTACCCAACGCATTTTCACGTGTTCCTAATATACATTTTATAGGTGAAACAAAAAAATGGAATCAAAGCATGCTTTTACCACATAAATCCCCTTCTTCTTTTAACATTTTCAGCATTTAATCTTCCCCAAAACATACATTCTATAATACAACACTCCCGATACGGGATCGTGATTCGAGTGAGTACGACAACTATCCAAAAATACATATATACAACCCACATAATGTCTACGAAACCCCTAAGAGTACAAGGAGTTTACATAGACTTGCTGGCAACAAGGCCCCAGCTATACCTTTAAAGACATAACATATACAAAAGAGAATGATAGAGTCTACACACGGCCCGAGAGGGAATGAGGCTCACCAGAACTGCTGAAGGGATGAAGAGGAGGCACCACTATCGATGGTCGGAGCTACCTGCTATAGGACCACCTACATCCATATAAAAGATGTAGCGCCCCAGGCAAAAGGGACGTTAGTACCATGGAATAGTACTAGTATGTATGTACAATTTTAATCTAGGTAAAATCAAACAATACACATATAAGAGGCAGTTAAAGGAACCCAAACAAATATTGCACAGAGAAACAGAGAGGTTTCCACAGTTTCTTATTTCAATTGTACACATGTTGCGGCGCGTAACCCGATCCCACAGTACAATCACATCTCACCCTTATTACTTCTCAACATTATTTCTTTTGTTGCGGCGCGCAACCCGCTCCCACCGTACAATCACATTTTACCCTTATTACTTCTCAACCTTTTTTCTTCTGTTACGGTGTGCAACCCGATCCCACCGTACAAGCACATTTCACCCTTATTACTTCTCAAACTTATTTCTTATGTTGCGGCATGCAACCCGATCCCACCGTAAAATAATATTTGATAGCAACAACAACCAACAATTCAATCACAAGGATTTTCATCATCAAGAGTATAAATTTATAACAGACAATAAACAAGTGGAATCAAGGGCACAATAATCCTTACCAAACAGTGAGTCACAAACGGTATTGCCACAGTCATTTAGCTCAAATAAATAAATCTACAATTCCTTCCCATCATTTACTACACACCTTTAGCACTTAGATAAATTCAACTATTGGGTTCGTTATCATTTCTAATTCAGTAGCACATCCATTCATCCCAATATGTTCAAGCATTTAACGAGTTTTGCACAGAATAGAGTAAGCACAAAGAATCACCTTTCATAATCTCACATAGCATGGTGGCATGAAAATCAACTAAGGCAATCAGAGAACAAAATCTTATGCCTCAACACCTTAGAACTATGATTTCACATATGCATAAGCAAGGAACTCATACTGAATGCTCGGACACCAACAAGGCGACTCTACAAAGATTAAAGTTAGCCATACATACCTCAAGTTGGAATTTCCCTTTAATTTCTATCCCAAATCACTGGACCTTCTAACGCCTTCAATATAATTTACAATGTGACCCATTCAAACATAGAGTAAGGAACCTTGAACTCATTTGGGCATTTTATCAAATACTATATGGTCCTTTAGATTAACTAGCCCCATTTTTAGTGAACTGTTGCCCAGCCTACTTCCCTTTGCTAGATTATAGTAGATTATTCACATGTATGCAAGGTCTTAACTTTCGTCTTCAAGAATCAACCTATGTGTGTTCTATTCTAACTAAAATTTGAGAATTTAGGGAAATAGGGTAAAGACTTACCTCTTATGGTGAAGAAGATGAAGATTACTTGATATTTTTCGGGCCTGAGTAGAGATGATGGACCAATTTGATGAAGAAGAAGACTTTCTCTAACTAAACTTACTCTCCCTTCTCTCTATTTTGTTAAGATACTCGTTAAATGAAAGGGGGTAAGTGATTTATTAGGCTAGGGTCGGGTATAAAAATTATAAATTAGAAGCCCCGAAGCACGAAATGCGGTCAGGAATGCTATGTGGTCCGGATTCCTGTCGCATAAATGACCCTCAAATGGGCCAAAGGGGAACCGGACTGCCCAGGTATGCGACCACTATGCGGTCTGCATACCTGTTATGCAATCGTATAGTGCGTCGCATAACCTCCTCCGCAAAAATGAAGGTGCAGGGATGCGATAGCTATGCGGCCCGCATTCATGAAATGCAATCATATTGTGGGCCGCATAGCTGTCCTCAAATTGGACAACAGACTGTCCAGGTACGCGACCACTATTCGGTCCGCATACTTGATCTGTGATTGCATAGTAGACTGCAGATCCGTGCAATTCTAGAAAATATCAGCTTTTAAGCCCCAAGGTGCTTTTTACTTCAAAGAGGGCCGTTTTAAGAATTTCCACAATTATAACAACATGGAGACATATTCGGGCATTTTTTTTAGTTAAGAAATTACGGGTGTTTACATCCTCCCTCGCTTAAAATCATTCGTCCTCGAATGAGGATCGGGGAACCACTTAGTTAGGAGAACACAAAACATGCCAACCCCCAAATTTTTACTAACTCTGATATTCCCTGAAAATTGCGCCAAAGTTTCCTTTGTAATTAGGCCTATCTACCTGTCAGAGAGCCTCCGAAACACATTTTAACCAATTCCACATTTTCACTTACTCTATCAACTTTCACATAATTCGGTTATTTCAACAAGTTGCATATAATTCAACTGCTTCCACAAGCCACACATAGTTCAGTTAATTCCACAAGTTTGCAAATAATTCAACTATTAAAATGAGTTGCACATGATCCAACTAATCACAACAACATATACATTTATGGCACAAAGTTTGAGAAGTCACAATAGTAGGGTAATTAAGGAAGTGGGGTGTTCTTGCGCAAAATTTGACACCAATGTAATTGCTTAGAGATGACAAATTCAAAACCACTACCAGACTTATTCAAACAAGTGGTGATATTTCTCTTTCATTTCATTTTTCGCTTCCCACGTGGCTTCTTCGACTAGTTTACTCCGCCATAATACTTTGACCGAAGCGACCTCTTTGTTTCTCAAACTACGAACATGCCTATCAAGAGTAGCAATCAGAACCTCTTCATATGACAACTTTTAATTAATTTCAATGGTCTCAACCGCCACGATGACAGATGGATCTCCGACTACCTTCTTCAGCAAGGACACATGAAACACCAGGTTCACTAATGACATCTTAGGGGGAAATTCAAGCCTATACGCCACTTGCCTTATCCTTTGAGCAATCCTATATGGCATGACATACCTTGGGCTCAATTTCCCTTTATTCCCAAACCGCATCACTCCTTTCATGGGAGATACCTTCAAGAATACCCAATCATCTACTTGAAACTCCAAATCTCTTCGACAAACGTCCGCATAGGATTTCTGATGACTCTGAGCAGTCTTCATCCTCTCCTGGTTGACTATAACTTTTTCCATAGCTTGATGCACAAGATCTGGTCCTAGCAGTTCCGCCTCACCAACCTCAAACCATCCAATCGGAGACCTACACCTCCTACCATACAATGCCTCAATTGAGGCCATCTGAATACCAGCATGGAAACTGTTATTATAAGAAAATTCTATAAGCGGCAAGTGATCATCCCAGCAACCCTTGAAATATAATACAAAATCCTGTAACATATCTTCAAGCGTCTGAATTGTCCGCTCTGCCAGACCGTCCGTTTGTGGGTGGAAAGTTGTGCTGAGATTTACCTACGTACCCAAACCTCGCTGAAATTTCATCCAAAAGTTAGTTGTGAACTAAGCCCCTCGATCCGAGATAATAGATACTGGAGTGACATGGAGTCTGACAATTTCTTTGATATACAACTGAGGGTACTGTACTGCAGTATCGGTGGACTTGACCGGGAAGATATGCACTGACTTCGTAAGTCGATCCACTATTACCCAAATTGAGTCGAACTTGCGCTGAGTGCGGGGTAACCCTAGCACGAAGTCCATATTTATCATCTCCCATTTCCACATTCGTATTTCCATAAGCTGCGTTAGCCCACCAGGCCTTTGATGCTCGGCCTTCACTTGTTGACAATTTAGGCACTTAGTCACAAAGTCCGCCACACCTATCTTTATACCATTCCACCAATAAATCTCGTTGAGATCGTGATACATTTTTGTAGAACCTGGGTGTACAGAATACCTGGAGTTGTGATCCTCTACCATAACTCTCTCTCGAAGATCATCCACATCCGGAACATATAGCCCCCATTGGCACCACAAAACATCGTCATCATTGCCGAGTGAAAACAATGTGGTCTTGTGATTCAGAATTGCTTCTCTCAACTGCGCCAATGATGGATCCCTGATTTTCTTTTCCTTGAATTTCGCTACAAGTGAAGAATCCGCTCCATTACACACCACAACATTCCCTTCATCTAAGGCCAAAAAATAGACCCTCAGACTGGACAACTGATAAATCTCCCGAGCTAGAGGCCTCTGATCTACTTCCAATGAGTCAAGCTACCTACGGATTTTCGACTAAGAGCGTCGACCACCACATTCGCCTTTCCTGGATGGTACAAAATATTTATATCATAATCTCTGAGAAATTCCAATCATCTCCGCTTCCTTAAGTTCAATTCCTTCAGTTTGAACAAATATTTAAGACTCTTGTGATCTGTGGACACGTCCACATTGACCCCATAGAGGTCATGCCGCCAGAGTTTTAACGCAAACACAACTGCTGCGAGCTCCAAATCATGTGTGGGATAATTCTTCTCGTGATTCTTGAGCTGTCTTGAAGCATAAGCTATTACCTTACCAAATTGCATCAACACACATCCCAAACCAACCCTCGAAGCATCACACTACACCACAAACCCATTTTTACCTTCTGGCAAGGTCAATACCGGCGCCAAAGTCAATGTTGATTTCAATTCCTGGAAACACCTTTCACAAGCATCGGACCAATAGAACTTAATTGCTTTCTGCGTCAGCTTAGTCAACGGGGAGGCGAGAGTAGAGAATCCCTCCACGATCCTCCAGTAATATCCAGCTAAACCTAAGAAACTGCGGATCTCCATTAGGGTCGTTGGTCTAGGCCAATCCTTCACTGCTGCGATCTTTTGGGGGTCAACCCTAATCCCTTCCCTGGAAATAACATGGGCTAAAAAAGTGACTGATTCTAGCCAAAACTCACATTTTGAAAACTTTGCATACAACTGATGCTGATGTAGGGTCTGCAGAACTTAAGGCGGTCTTAAGAAATATCTTGTTCCCTGATCTTTAACTGGTGGTACCCGAACCGTAAATCAATATTCAAGAAGAACCTAGCACCCTGCAATTGGTCGAACAAATCATCTATCTGAGGCATGGGTACTTGTTTTATATGCTGACCTTATTGAGCTGCCGATAATCAATGCACGAATTAGAGATAGACAACCTCATAGTCCACCACATCGCACGATACAGAAGAACAATAAAGGGTATTTTTCCTAAATGTCCATGCAGCCCCCTAATTATAGATGTGGTCGACAACACACCGATAAAAAAGGCTCTACTAGACACGGCTCTGAGACATCCTAGGACACTTTTAAAAACCTTAGGCTCTGATACCAAGTTTGTCACGCCCCAAAATCGAGGGACGAGACCAGAGCCTAATCGGATGAGCACGGACAAGCGGACCTGGATTGCCTTTCCTACCCAACGCATTTCCCCGTGTTCATAGTCTCCAGTACCCGTACTTTCAGCTTCCCCAGTACTTGTTGGAACCCAGGGAGATCTAATACCCCCAGCTTCACCAGTTCCATTGGTACCTGAGGCAGCTAGAGACACAGGACCTCCAACACCCGTTGTTCCCCCATCAGATACTAGCGAGCAGGGGATGAGGGAGGCAGTTTAGTTTCTGACTAGGATGGTTTCTATTCATGAGCGACAGCTAGAGTCGGGGGCAGATGCCCAGAGAGATCGGACAGGAAGCTCGACGGTACGATATTTTCTTCACTTGGCCCCTCCATTATTTACATGATCCAGTTCCACTAAGGATCCCCAGGACTTTATAGACCATATGTATAGAGTATTGAGGCTGATGCATGCCTCCGTCACCGAGGCTGTGGAGTTGGATTCTTTTCAACTGCGCGATGTAGTTGTCCTATGGTATGAGGCATGGGAGAGATCTAGAGGACCTGATGCTCCGCGAGTAGAATGGGAGGACTTCTCTGAGGCATTTTTAGCCCATTATTTGCCACGAGAGGTTCGGGAGGCCCGTCTTGACCAGTTTCTTAGCCTAGAGCGGGGGGATATGAGTGTGAGGGATCATAACCATAAGTTTAATTCTTTGGCGAGGTATGCACCAGATATCGTACGTATTATGAGTGCTAGAGATCATCATTATGTGGATGGTTTCGGGGATCATATGATTAGAGACTATAAGCTAGAATCCCTATCAAATGATGTAGATATTTCCCGCATACAGGGTTCCGCTCAGACTACAGAGGACCTTTCCCGTCGGATTGGTGATACTCACAAGGCTAGGGAACAGAGTAAGAGGGCTCGTGATATGGGGTCTTATAGGGAGCCACAGGCTGATTTTTGGCCCCCACTCCATCACTATCCACCTCGTTCAGCAGGTAGTTTCCCACCACAGATACAGGGCCAGCGGTTTGATCGTTATATTCAGTCAGGACCGGGGCAGATCTCAGGCCAACCTGTGGGCCGTCGACACGAGCGCTCCGCACAGATGAGACAACCTACTCCTCCATGTACTCAGTGCGGTAAGCTGCACACCGGGCAGTGTAGACAGGGTTCGAGTGGATGTTATCATTGTGGGCAGACATGACATTTTATTAGCCAGTGCCCGGGGTTAGATATAGGTGCACCAGCTTAGCCTTCAGGATCCACAGCAGCCTCTTCGCCCTCAGTCCGTGCTCCCCGACTAGGTCCACAGTCTACTCAGGGCCATGGTAGGGGAGAGGTGGAGGAAACACCTCAGGTTCTAGTGGTGGCCAGAACCGCTTTTATGTACTCACAGGCCGACAGGATTCAGAGGCATCCCCAGATGTTGTCACAGGTATATTGATAATACATTCTCATGCCATTTATGCCTTGATAGATCCCGACTCTACATTTTCATATATTATTCTATTTATTACTGGTAAGCTTGACATGAGATCTGAGTTGTTTCCACAGTCAGTTGAGGTGTCTACGCCAGTTGGCGACTCTATTGTAGCTAATCATGTCTATCGAGGTTGTATAGTGTTAATGACCGTCCAACTTCTGCTGATTTAGTTGAATTGGTTATGCTAGGGTTCGATGTCATTATGTGTGTGGATTGGTTGGCAACTTGTTATGCTAATATGGATTGTCGTGCAAAGTTGGTCCAATTTCATTTTCCCTGTGAGCCTGTCCTTGAATGGAAAGGTAATGCAGCCACGCCCAAGGGTAAGTTTATTTCATACCTTAGGGCTCGGAAGTTTATTGCTAAAGGCTGTATATACCATTTGGTTCATGTTAGGGATATAGATAAGGTGCCAGCGAATCTTCAGTCGCTTCCTATTGTGAATTAATTCCCGACGGTATTCCCTGACGAGCTTCCAGGAATTCCCCCCGAAAGGGAAATCGATTTCGCTATAGATTTGCTTCCTGATACGCAGCCTATATCCATTCCTCCCTACAGAATGGCTCCTGCAGAGCTAAGGGAATTGAAGTAAGAACTAAAGGACTTGANGGAATTCCCCCCGAAAGGGAAATCGATTTCGCTATAGATTTGCTTCCTGATACGCAGCCTATATCCATTCCTCCCTACAGAATGGCTCCTGCAGAGCTAAGGGAATTAAAGGAACAACTAAAGGACTTGCTCGATAAAGGCTTTATTAGGCCAAGTACATCCCCATGGGGTGCTCCGGTGCTCTTTGTTCGAAAGAAAGATGGATCCTTGTGGATGTGTATTGACTACAGGCAACTAAATAAAGTCACTATCAAGAATAAGTATCCTCTTCTATAGATTGATGATCTGTTCGACTAGTTAAAAGGTGCCAAATGTTTTTCGAAGATCGACTTGCGATCCGGTTATCATCAGCTACGAGTCATGGATATTGATATACCAAAAACAACATTTAGGACGAGGTATTGCCATTTTGAATTCCTTGTCATCTCTTTCGGGCTTACAAATGCCCCATAAGCCTTTATGGATCTTATGAACTGGGTATTCAAACCATTCTTGGATGAATTTGTGATTGTGTTTATTGATGACATCCTGATATATTCACGATCGGAAGCAGAGCATGAGGACCACTTGCGAGCTTTATTACAAACTCTCCAAGACTACAAGTTATATGCTAAATTCTCTAAATATGAATTTTCTATAACTTATGTAGCTTTTCTTGGTCGTGTTATTACCGGCGATGGTATCAAGGTTGACGGCCAAAAGATTGAAGCTATGATGACTTGGCCGAGGCCCTTGCATCCGACAGAGGTTTGTAGTTTTTTAGGCTTGCCAGGGTATTACTAAAGGTTTGTAGATGGATTTTCCTCTATCTCTGCACCATTGACGAAATTGACACATAAGGGAGCTAAGTTTTAGTGGACTGAGGCATGTGAACAAAGTTTTCAGGAGCTAAAGAAAAGGCTTACTACGGCACCTGTCTTGACTCTTCCGGATGACACCGAGGGTTATGTTGTATATTATGATGCCTCGATAATTGGCCTAGGTTGTGTAATTATGCAGCATGGTAAGGTTATCGCATACGCCTCCAGAAAGTTGTAGAAACATGAGTAGAACTATCCTACGCACGATCTTAAGTTAGCCGTAGTTGTCTTTGCACTAAAGATTTGGCGGCATTATCTATATGGGGTTCATATTGATGTTTTCACCGACCACCAGAGCCTTCAGTAATTATTTAAACATAGGGAGTTGAACCTACGACGAAGAAGATGGCTAGAATTACTAAAGGACTATGATGTTGATATTTTATATCACCCCGGCAAAGCTAATATTGTTGCTGATGCCCTTAGCCGGAAGTCCATGATCAGTCTAAGCCATGTTGAAGTTGATAAGGTCAAGATGACCAAATATCTATGCCAGCTAGCTAGTTCGCAGGTGCGTTTGGTAGACGCAGACGGTGGACGCTTTCTCGTTAAAAATACGACAAAATCTTCTTTTGTTACTAAAGTGAAAGAGCGACAACATGAGGATCCTGAGCTTATAAAACTGAGGGAAATTATTCCACAGAAGCGACAACCTTTATTTAAGCTAACTGGAGATGGAGTTCTTAGATACCAGGGCTGCTTATGTATACTGACAGTAGGAGAGCTCCGCACCAAGATTCTTTCGGAGGCCCATTATTCAAGATATGCAGTTCACCCCGGAGCGACAAAGATGTATCGGGCCCTTCGACAAATCTATTGGTGGAATGCAATGAAAAAAGATATCACGGAGATGGTAGCCCAATGTCCCAACTGCCAGCAAATTAAGCCGAACATCAGAGGCCTGGAGGCCTAACTCAGTATATTGAGCTTCCATTATGGAAATGGGACATGATAAATATGGATTTCACCACCGGTTTGCCTCGCACTCCACTGAGGTATGATATTATTTGGATAATTTTTGATAGGCTTACAAAATTTGCTCACTTACTACCAGTCAGAACGACATATTAAGCCGAGGATTATACCAAGCTTTACATTCGAGAGATTGTTCGCCCTCACGGAGTGCCATTATCTATTATCTCTAATCGAGGGGCTCAATTACAGCACATTTTTGGAAATCTTTTCAGAAGGGTCTAGGCACGCAGGTAAATCTTAGCACCGCTTCATCCGCAAACGGATGGACAGGCAGAGTGTACAATTCAGATAGTTAAGGATATGTTACGTGCCTGCGTGCTAGATTTTAAAGGAAGTTAGGATGATCATCTACCTCTTATTTAGTTCGCTTATAATAACAGCTTCCAAGCTAGTATTCAGATGGCTCCTTACAAATCTTTACACGAGTGGAAGTGTAGGTCGCCGATCGGTTAGTTCGAGGTTGGGGAAGCAGAGTTTCTAGGTCCTAATTTAGTCCAGCAAGCAATGGAAAAGGTAAAACTTATTACAGACCGGCTGCGTAGAGCACAAAGTCGGAAGAAGTCATATGCAGATGTTCGACGACGAGACTTAGAGTTTGATGTAGAAGATTGGGTTCTCCTAAAAGTATCGCCTATGAAGGGCTTCATGCAATTTGGAAATAATGGGGAAGATCATCCCCAGGTATGTTGGACCGTATAAGATTATTCGGAGGATTGGTAGGGTGGCGTACGAGCTTGATTTGCCTTCCTAATTTGAAGCAGTCCATCCTGTGTTTCATGTATCTATGTTGCAGAAGTGAATTGGAGATCCTTCACGTATTACGCCTATTGAGGATATTCACATTCCTGAAGACTTATCTTATGCAGAGGTACCAATAGCTATTTTAGATCGGCAGGTAAGAATGCTTCGAACTAAAGAAGTGGCTTCCGTGAAAGTGTTATGGTGAAATAACAACATCGAGGAAATGACCTGGGAAGCTGAGGAGGAAATGAGGAAGAAGTACCCCCACCTATTTACGACTTAAGGTGAGTCAAATTTAAATAATTGGCAATTATTTATTTACAACAACTTAATTGGATTTTAAATGACTTGAAAGTACAATTTAAATTTCTTATTGCGAGATAGCTATACGAAGCCTAGTAGTTGGAATATTAAGAATTTAATTTATGCTTTGCAAACGTAACAAATATAGCCTCGCAAATCACGTATTAGCGGAAAATAAATGAAACCAAGGAATTGACTTGACCCATTTGCGGACGAAAGTTCTTAGGGGGGGAGACTGTGAGACCCCATGTATTTTTTTTCTCTCTTCTCTTATGTAATATACGTAACATGGCGTGGTTATATAAGGTATACATGATTGGGTATAGCACATTGATAGAATAATACTTAAAGTGTGTGCTAATATCAAGGAACAAAACTAAAGCTTTAGGTCAAAGGAATCCCTTAAACAAAGGTTTCTAGTTAAAGAAATGACTCGGGTAGCACCCCGCGCGTTNAAAAACTAAAGCTTTAGGTCAAAGGAATCCCTTAAACAAAGGTTCGTGGTTAAAGAAATGACTCGGGTAGCACCCCGCGCGTTCGGAAGGTTTAAGTTAACTTGCACCTACGGGATAAGACTATGAGTGTATAATATGCTAAGAATAATGTGTTATGAGGTATTATAATATCAACTCATCACATGTTAATTTTTGGAGTCAAGCAAGTTGCGAAATAAAGGTCGGCAAAAGTAATCGTAAATTTCTCTAATAAATTTTCTAAACTTTAGGTCAAATATATCAGTTCATTTCTCCCAATATATAAAGATTTATGGGACGCACAACCTACTGAATCGAATGTCTACGAGTCTAGCTCGCAACCAAAAAATATCTCACATCAAACCGATATTGGAGTAAGAAGTTATCACTGTTTTACCACGGACTGTCCGGGCTGAAATCGGGTCGCGAACCGGGTCGGGTCAAACAAGTAGTATAAATCGGAAAATCCGACTTTTAAAACCCCAAAACATTTCATCTTCGTCCCAAAACAGTAAGAAATCTTAAGAGAGGGTTCCATGGTGTTCTTGAGTAATAAAATTGTGTTTTTAACGATTTCTATCGTTAAAGTTTGCACATGTGCCTAGAAACGCAATATGTACGCTTTGCAATCGTTTTCCCCTTCTATTAGCTGTGTTTGGAGCTATTTTTGGAAGGTAGGAATTTTTTGTTCTTGCTGGTTCTTCAAGCTTTATACTTGGTTTGCCAAGGTAATCATCTTCGGACTCTTTTATGATTGTTTTTACAAAGTTCTACAGATGTTTCGTCAAGCTAGGTCATATGGAAAATCTTCCTATTTAAACTCAATTATGAAATGTTTATAGGTGCGTATAAGTTGCATATATATAGTGTTTGTGAAGCTTAGGATGTAAGGAACAACATTCGTGAAGGAACTACCAGCATTCATACGTTCGTTGGAAAGGTATGTTAAGGCTAAGCTTCGTCCTTCCTTTTAGCACGAATTCTGGGAAATTTCTAAGCCACCAAATGTGGTATTTTACTATTCTATTGCTAGGAAGACCTTCTAAGAAAGGCATTGGGATATTACCTGAAGTTTTTTCATGACGCTATTATGTTGATATTCCACTGTTCGGTTAAATAGGGTATTCGACATCTATATATTTTATTTTGTCGGCCTTCTTAACTATATGTCTATATATATGAATTCTTATTCGAATTTGGATTGTGTGACTTAAAAATAAAGGCATTTAGTATTTGCGATCAGATATAATTTTTATGTTTAAACGACTAAAACACTTGATTTTTTTTTAAATACTTTCTTTTACTAATTATCAAGAAATAAGGTATAAGGACTAAGTGAAGCGCCTTAAGCTTTTTATGAATATCTTCAAAATTAAGTTATCTTTCTAAAAGTCGAGTAAAGCTTTCAAGCATATAAGAAAGAAATATATGAGGTTCCACAAGACATTTGTATGCGATACTAAGGTTATTATGAGATTATGAGAATAAGAGTACCAATTAGCCAAGATTGTATAAGTTCTTGTTATGGCCTATTATGTGCATTCAAATTTCATATCATACATGGCATATTATGCATGGACTTCGACCTACAATCGGAGGTAAGGGGCCTATTTGCCTGAAATACTATATATATTTTACCAATGGCCACAGGTTGGCAATATTATACCTGTTAACTACCGGGAGAGACCGCCAGTTCTAGCATTTGGTTGGGTATGTCATGCATTTGCATCAATATATATATTCACGACATACGATTACACGAGCATACCATGCATATTTGATTACTATGAGGTCAGATGTCGGCCATGGAGGCTATCAGAGTTTCAGTGTCAGGTGTTATCTCTATTATCCTTTTTACATCAGCTATGTATGATTCTACTTTCTTCCTTACATACCAGTACATTTTTATTCGTACTGATGTCCCATTGCATGGGGACACTGTATATTTGTTTCGTGCGTGCAGGTCCAGGTAGGGACTCTGATCGACCCCTCCACTAGGATTTCAGGGTTCAATTATGAGTTGGTAAGCTCCACCTCTTCCTGGAGCTTCCATATGATGGTTAGTTTTGTTGTATAGTTTGGGTATAGATGGGGCCTTGTCTAGACAGCGGTTATGACACTTTTAGAGGCTATTGTGGACACAATTTTCTGGGTTTCTTTTTGCAGCTTTCAGTCTCCAGCCCATAGGTTTGACATGTATATATATGTGTGTAGGCATGTATGTCTTCAGTCGCGGCCTCGTCGGCTAGCTAGTACTTTAACCTTTGTTTATATAGCTTAGTGTTATTCAGGTCATGACCTTAACGGTCTAGGCTTAGTATTTCAGATGTTGGGCTGCCCGATCTGTTGGGCCCCCAGTTTAGTTAGCTAGTATGTTTAGTGGCTAACTCGATCAAATACAAAATCTTGTGCCAGTCATGCCTCCCCTAGTTTGGGGCGTGATAATTACTTGATAATTTACGGTCCTAGTAGAGATGATGGACCAATTTGATGAAGAAGAAGACTTTCTCTCACTAAACTCACTCTCCCTTCTCTCTATTTTGTTCAGATACCCGTTAAAATAAAAGGTGGTAAGTGATTTATTAGGTTGGGGTCGGGTATAAAAATTATAAATTAAAAGCCCCGGAGAAAGAAATGCGGTCAAGAATATGATAGCATTCCTGCTATGCGGTCCACATTCATGTCGCATAAATGGCCCTCAAATGGGCGAAAATGGGAACCAGGCTACTCAGGTATGCGACCACTATGCGATCCACATACCTTTATGCGATCACATAGTGCGTCGCATAACCTCATCCGCAAAAATGAAGGTGCAGGGATGCGACAGCTATGCGACAGCTATGCGGCCCGCATTCATGAAATGGGATCGCATTATGGGCCACATAGTTGTCCTCAAATTGGACATCAGACTGTCCAGGTATGCGACCACTGTGCGATCCGCATACATGATTGATTGCATAGTGGACCGTAGATCCGTGCAGTTTTGGAAAATTTCATCTTTTAAGTCTCAGGGTGCTTTTTACTTCAAAAATGGCCGTTTTAAGAATTTCCACTGTTATAACAACTTGGAGACCTATTCGGGCATTTAGTTTAATTGAGAAATTTTACGGGTCTTTACTTTAATGTAATCGATGAATTGGGTTCCACGAGGTTGATCATGAGTGGTGTAGTTGGTAATTGGATTGATAACATGTTGGATGTATATATTTTCAGTTGAGGCCGGTGAGTTAGAGGTTTCTGGTGTGTCCATGAGTGCGAGCTAGAATATGTCCTTATTAGTGTATGGAAGACTTATTACAACTTAAGAAGAATGTGGAAACAGTTGGGTGTCTGCCAGCAGAGCACTTAAGGATTTATAATCTACGGCAGGTCAAATTTGCTTATATGGCGTGACGTTTCATATTGGTGTATCATCCAACATAGCTATTTTCACGCACCAAATTTTAAGAAGCGTGGCCGACACCCGATGCCATAGTTGGCCCGAGCGTACCACTCCGTAACTGTGAACTATGGATGAGTAACCCTCAACTTAGGCTGATGAGTCCATATTTTGAATCGTCAAAAAATAATGTCTCTCTCATCTGAGGGGTAAACATACCCATAAGCTCATATATTCCTTAATTGTGTAGGCCGACGACGTTGCCATGAATGTCTACAACCAACAATACCAAACTGAACATGCACACGTGGTTAGCAAGGCCAGAATACTAACATGCAAAATATACAAGACTCATCTAAAAGCCTCTAGAGATAATAGAGATGTATCATAGTCAAGACAGGACCTCGACTTACCCATCAAACGTGTATATATAAAATGGACTCCAAGGTCTAGATCTGGTATCCCCGAGGAAGTTGATCTTACCAACCAAGCTAATGTTTGACTCTGTCTACTGGGAAGGTCTATCCTGCATCTATCAGGACCTACAGGCATGAAATGCAGCGCCCCAGACAAAAGAGACGTCAGTATGAAATAATGTACCGAGTATGTAAGGAAACAGAATAACTGAAAGCTGAAACTGAACTGCTAATATAATAACTGAAAGTAACTGGAACTCAAAGATAATATGATGATATGCTTACCTGCTGATTGATTCAACTCTCTCAATATAGTCAGAAAATAGTTGTTCATCCCCATAAGGCTCGGTATATGTAACTGATCTGCCGTAGTACGCTCGCTCATATGCGCTCGGCCATATTAGGCTTTGTATCTTTGCAATTCTAGGATTTCTCATAGGAGCTCGACCACAGTAGGCTCACTTTATAACTCATCATCTGATCGGAGGCTGCCCAATAGGGGCCTGCCCACCGATTATAGCTCGGTGGTGGTCAAAAACTGTAATATTATATATGTAGACTCTCAGCTCTCTTGGCTAAAACAAGACAATAGTAAATTGAATATAAAGTTCCAATAAGGGATAATACTGTAACTTATGATACTAGGATGATGTACATATATTCAGAAATACGAACTTCTCTTTATGTTTCGTTATCAAACACGTGTAGTTACGAGATCATGCCAAAAGGAAGGAAAGGTTTAGCCTTAACATACATTATCACAATATTTTCAATAACCATATTGAACTCGACTCTTCGCACCCTTATCTACAACATCAATAATAATACTATAATTAAGTTTCGAAAGGCACAATTATCGCATAATAAATGACAAGTTTTTCTATATTAAAACGGGCAGCATCTCCCTAAAATCATTGTTTCCTCCCAATTCAATATACACCAACAACAAAAGAACACAATATATATATATATATATATACTTTATTTTCCAACCTTATATACATCACAAAAAACTACAAAACAGCCCAACACATCCCAATCTCTTCATACACAAAACGACCACCGTAGTAGTGTCAAACAACCCGAAAATATAACGGCGAACGACCAGGCAACCACTCTGCCAATGTGTGGTGGTTGTCCACACCTTTTATCCTCTGCAACTCCCTAAGATAATAGAAAAACATGCAATCCAACATCAACACGAAACAGTCCAAAAAACAGTCCATTACAAGTTGAATAACTCGAATTCACGGCTTCCGATCACCGTCCTCCAACTAGAACTTAAAAAGAAGAGAAAATCAGTTAGGGTTTGTGTTTAATTTTTGGGAGGATTTTTGCAGGGGCTTATCTCTGGGTTTTTTTGCCCTATTGTCAGTGTGATGTATGAAGTATGCACAACTCACTCGACTTCAAAAAATAACACACAACTCGCTTGACATTAAAAAATAACACACGACAATCGTATGACTAACATAATTCATAACATAACCTCCTTATCATGTTAAGCACCATAGTCTCACCCAAAAAGTACTTGTTATAACATTACCAACTTGTAAACTTTTGACGAAACTTATTTTCTTCAATTCGATTAGCTTCTAATCCCCCAATCCCTCTAGGTACTTGGTTTTAATGATCTTAAGTATTTGTAACATCCAAGGTAACACAATTAACTTAATTTATATACTTTCAAATACGATCTCATTTTCGAGCTTGTGTCACTTGAGTTACAACATACTCTCACATATGTAAACATGGGGTGTAATGTCATTCCATCTCCCCTTGGAACATTCGTCCTCGAATGTTGACTGGTGCACTTATCTGTCTCATTACCTATATCTCTTACGTATACTTTTATATTTTCCTTTCCATCTAGGCATCTATTCCTGAATAAATCTGAAGTCCAGAGCATTCCCCCCTTTAGGCCTCTTTCTCACACCATGACTTGTGGTCGGAATTCTTGCAATTTCGTAACTATTACTATCTTATGTCGTCTAGCCTGTACAACTTTGTCCTTGTATGTATGCCTGTGCGACTTTTCTCTCCTTTTCCTTGAGATTTTAGTCATCTATAGACCTCAATTTGTGAACATACACATAATTGTGACAAGCTATCCCTTTAGGCATCTATAGGTATACTGTAGTTCTTCATTCGGTACTTTTTTGAACATATGAATATTGATATACATTGCTTTACAGTCACAGTTATCCATGCTTATGGATTTACTACTTCTAGGTAGGTCATACTATACCATAACTCTTACTTCACTTTATTATTACCGAGTTCAGTTACGCAACTCCAGATCTCACTTATTGTCCCATATGTTCTCTCACCTTCTCACCCACTTTTCTTATCCTTATTCTTGTCTACCTAAAACCTTGTCACTCTATCATACTTTAGCCTCTGACCTACACATATCTATTCATAGTACTCACAATCATCCTTTAACTTGCTAGCACCGTAGATTTCTTATGTTATTCTGGAGCCTCAAGCGAGACATCATGTTGTCTTTAACTCTTCTTTCCCCTTTTAACTAGACCTCTCGATACGTGGAAACCATAAGGTGAAAGATATGCTAACGACACCACTAGTATCATTTTTGGATACTGAATCATGACGCTCCTAGCCCTCTATCAAGAATCTAGACTATTCACAACCTCCATTCCACATAGGTGAATTCAAATACATACCTTGAAGCCCTACTATAATAATAGAACCTCTGGTGCATGCACAATCTGACAGGAGCTTTATACTGACTTCTTATGAAGCTGGTACACTTCTAACTAGATTTATCGTAGAGTTATTATAGAATATGGCTATTGTACCATCTCTCTTGTACTTCTGATATTACGGGTGATTCTACAATGTTCAGAATCATGATTTCTATAATTATATGGGTCTAATAATCAGGTTCCTGATTCAGTTAGCTGATATAACTCTTTAGTTGTATATTCTCTCTCAACCTTTAAGTGGGCGTAAGGTATCTTCCGATCTATGACTCGGGGTATTAGTTATTACTTTAGCCTTTCGTATATGCCGTGGAACATCCATGATATAACCTTCTAACAATTCAAGAATTTGTCTGCAACGTAGACTCAATTCTTTCTTTTAACCTACACTAAAGTCTCCTATAATTGTATGTCAACATATATGTTGTATGGATAGTACTCCAAAATCTTAAGTATGTTCATAACATAACTAACTCTAGGTCGTTTATCGTATAATTCCTCTCATTCCTTCTCATCTTTCTTTAAACATAAGCAATTAGTTTTTCTACCATTTCTGCCACTTGTTGCATGAATAGTTGGCTTCTCTTAGTTCCCACGCATGCTGGAATGGTTGTGAAACTCTTATGATCTCGAATATTACTTTCAATTTTTACTCCTCGTTCATTAGCCACGATAAGTGCCACTTTTTTATGGAGTGCATAAATTATTATAGTGAGACTGTTGTTACAAGATCATTTCTTCTTTAGGTCACTATACTTATGTTGAAGCCTTCTTCCTTATTTCCTCAGCTAGTCTTTTGTTGTAGCATATGAGGAAGACCCTCTGACTCATGTAAAGCTGCAAACTTATTACATAGTGTACTCGAAGAAATTTTTGATGTTCTTATTCCCTTATAGTTATCCTTACGTACCTTCGCGCCTTTTGTGCTCGTAGGGTTACTTCAAAACTCAAATTTTGAGTATCTCCCAAGTGGCACTCTCTTTTATTTCCATAATAATTATTTGGTACTTTTAACTACCCCAACTCATATCTGAATATTTGTCAAGGATTACGATGTCATATCTTTGAGACTGAATTTCCTGTGTTGGGTTACACTATGTTAATCTTGCATGATCTACTGGTTTATCCGAGACCTCTTGTCTAGCCATAACTAGGCTCTTCTTGATTCAACTACTAACTACTCGTTGGTCCATTATCACATCTATATTCCATGTCCTCTATCTTAAGTTATGTATTTTGTCTTAACTTACGACTTGCACTAACTCGTTATGTATCCATGCACACTTATATGTAAATAACATCCTGGCTGGGAATCCTTAGTGCCTCTCCCCAGTGTCGTGCTTGCATAATTTTTGGGGTCCTAACATATCTGTACGATTTGAATAAGCATAGTCTCATACCATTCACATTTTTGTCGCATTCTTCCTTTACCATTCCATAACTACCTGAACCACTTAACTCCGACTTAATATCATATCACAAAATCTTCCCCCTTTAGGGGAGTACTAGCATATAATGCTCTGAAGTTTTATATGAAGATGATTTACCTCTACATCTTTGGCGTCTTTTTTTTTTTTTTTTTTTTTTTTTTTTTTTTTTTTTTTGATGACCCTTACTCAACTTGCAATAAATCTTCTTGTACTAGGGATAACTGAATTGCTTACACGTGAGGGTGACGCCTAGTGTAACTAGCACACTTAGTCCCTTAAGCTTACCTTCGCTCACATTACTTGCTTTAGTGAAGCGTCTTCCATAATGACTTTTAAAGGCAATTGTTCTATCGTCCATTCTGTTATTACTGGAATGTGGTCTCTGAAATTCCCACAATATCGACTAATATCAAATCCTATAGTCCCTAATTCATGTTCGGTATTATCTTGTTTACTAGCCCATGCTGATCTTTATTGCTCCAGGGGCCTAACTTAGCCTTCTAGTAATAACGCTGTAACTCATTTCTCGAAGTAAGGGCATCACTTTATGGCTTATACAGTTTTATTGTCTCAAGGTCCATGACCTATTGTCTTTTCCTTCACTTGACTGACTCTATCATTCAATCATATTTTAATTTACAGTTAGCACCCATTTATCACCTCATACTCATAATGCTTCATTTACTCTCTTCTTATTCTCCTGCTAGCATTTATGTCTTTCACTTTATTCTGAAAAACTACAATAAACATTCTTTCCCCTTTTTTTACTCCCCTTGCTCTATCCATTGGCTCTTCGGTTCACCTAACATCTTCACTTTACTAGGAACGGGAGCCATACTAAGGTAAATATTTATCACTTATAGGATTTCGGTGCCTATCTAGTAAATTTTTTGAATATTCTAGTATTTATCTAAATGTACTGTTCAGAGTGCACCGCCTGGGTGTCTTGCAGGGGGAACTATTATCACATTTACAATATCCTTCAAAAATATCATCTAACGCTAACAATCCATCCACCATTTTGGTTTACACTAACCAAAGTTGCATCCTGATTTCCCATCCTTCTCTTAAACTTTATTTGTTCGCTCCCATAGGGCATGGCTGACATAGGTGTGACAAACTGTACATACCTCTATTATTATTGAAGGTAACTTAAAATTCTTATATTTCTCTGCCTTAATTGTAAATACTGATAATGTCCACTAACTGGGTACATCGTACCCTCATTCACCTTGCTTCTGGTAATTGTTGAATCTTATACTTTTACCTTCTGATACTCCTATGGCCTCCTATTCAGGGGGTGTGTTTGATATTCTAATATTAGGGTCTTAAGTTGGAAATTTGCAAATTTGGTATGCACAATTAGATAAGGCTTCAAATATGGTCGCGTCATCAAGAACTCTCTCCCTCTATTAGTGCCCTTACATGTAGTTGTATTAGCCCTCTAGCTAGCTATAATTTTTCTAATTGCTAGCATATCTATAATTAGTAAAAATAAGTCATGGCTCGAACTCCTATGACTCGGGTTCATACCACGATTTGGATTTGAAAGAAGGCTAATAGACTACTAATTCCTTGTAGCTTCCTGTTTATATAATGTGATGCACAACACATCTATAAATAAGGCTATACTAAACACAGCTTGGAGACTCCCTAGGATATAATTACTCTGATACCATGTTTGTCACGCCCCAAACCTGAAGAGGCGTGGCCGGCACCTGATGTCATACTCGGCCAGAGCATACCGCTCTGTAACTATGAACTATGGAGGGGTAACCCTCAACTTAGGCCAATAAGGCCATATTTTGAATCATCTTAACATAATGTCTCCCTCATCTGAGGGGTAAAGATACCCAAAATCTCATATATGTAACCGCGAAGGCCGACGAAGCCGCCATGAATGTCTATAACTAGGAATACCAATCTGAATATGGCACATGGCAAGCAATGCCACAATACTAATTTACAAAATATACAGGACTTGTCTACAAGCCTCTCGAGATAGCTGAATTGTATCATAGTCAAGAAAGGGCCTCGACATACCCATAAAATGATTATATATAAAATGGACTCCAAGGTCTAGACCTGGTAACCCTGAGGAAGTGGAGCTTACCAACCAAGCTGATGTTTGACTCTGTCTATTGGGAAGGTCTATCCAGCTATCTATCAGGACCTGCAGGCATGAAATGCAACATCCCTAACAAAAGGGATATCGGTACAAAATAATGTATCGAGAATGTAAGGCAACGAAATAACTGAAAGGTTAAACTAAACTATTAATATAATAGCTGAAAGTAACTGGGAGCCAAAGATAATCTGAAGATATGCTTACCTGCTGATATTGACTAAACTCTCTTAATATAGTAACTAAAATAAATATCCGGCCCTATAAAGCTCTATACATGTAATTGCTCTGCCGTAGTAGGTTCGCTCATAGGGCTCGGCCATACTAGGCTCTATATCTCGGTCAATCTAGGCTCGCTCATAGGAGCTTAGCCATAGTAGAATCGGTATATAACTTACCATCAAATGTGAGGTTGCCCAATAGGGGCCTGCCCACCGATTATAGCTCGTTGGTGGTGAAAATACTCTCTTGGCTAAAAGTAGACAATACTAAACTGAATATAAAGTTCCGATAAGGGAGAATACTATAACTTATGAAACTGGGATAGTGTACATAGATTGAGAAATATGAACTTCTCTTTATGTCTCGTTATCAAACACATGTAGTTGCGAGATCATGCCAAAATGAAGGAAAGGATTAGCCTTAACTTACCTTATCACAATATTTCCAATAACCACATTTAACTCGTCTCTTCTCACCTTAATCTACAACAACTATAATAATACTATCATTAAGTTATGAAAGTTACAACTATCTCATGACAAACAACAAGCTTTTTTTATATTAAAAGGGGAAGCATCTCCCCTATAATCTTTGCTTCCTACCAGTTACATATAACACCAACAAAACAATAACAAAACAATAACAACATATATACATTATGTTCAAACCTTATAAACATAAAAAAATACTACAAAACAGCCCAACACACCCCAATGTCTTCATACACAAAACCACCACCGTAGTAGTGTCAAACAACACAAAAATACAATGACGAACGACCAGCCAATCGACCAGCCATTGTGTGATGTTTCTCCACACATTTTATACTCCAAAACTCCCTAAAATAGTAGCAAAACACGCAATCCAACATCAACATAAAACATCCAACAAAACAGTCCACTACAAGTTGAATAACTCGAACTCACGGCTTCCGATCACCGTCCCGTGTGCTATTACAATTATAGAACGACTTTCCATACATTTCCAGCAAAAAAAAGGATGAAATAGATCATTATACTTACCTTATTTTTTGAATACTTCAGATCCTATATTGGTTCTTCAAAGCTCAGGTTTTCCTCCAACTAGAACTTGAAAAAAAGAGAATCAAATAGTGTTTGTGTTCAATTTTTGGGAGTAATTTTGCAGGGAATTATCTCAGGTTTTTATGCCCTATTATCAGTGTAATATATGACGTAAATAGGACCTTAAAAGGTATCTTTGGCGGACCCAAAATGGCCCATTTTTTGACATATATAGTCCTTTCATTTAAGCAAGTAGGTGACACACCTACTTGTCACCTAGCAGCCTATGCAGTATGGCAAAAATGTATATATCTCTCTACTATGATGTTGTATTAGAAAATGGTTTATTTATATAGGAAATATACTCATAGATATTCAATTTTGTGGGTGTATCACCCTACAAATCTAAGTGTATTGGGAGAAAAGCTCTGTGACATTTGACCTAATGTTCAGCATATTTATGAATGTAACTTGGGATGATCTTTGCAAACGTTTGTTCCGCAACTCGCTAGACTTCAAAAAATAACACACAAATATCATAAGACTAACATAACTCATAAAATAAATTCCTTATCATGTTAAGCACCCTAGTCTCACTCCAAAAGTACATGTTATAACATTTCAAACTTATTTTCTTCCATTTATTTAGCTTCTAATCCTTCAAACCCTCATTGTACTTGGTATTCATGATCATAAGTATTTTTAACGTCCAAAGTAACATGATTAACTTAATTTATATAATTTCCAATACGATCTCATTTTTGATCTTACGACATATTCTCACGTACGAAAATATGGGGTGTAACAATTATGGTTATATGGGATGCTTTATACCATTAAAAAATAGTTAGAGTGGTAGCCCACTATGTGATGGTTGTGTTATGGCATATGTTTCAGTTTGAGGTTTTTCGAGTTTGCTTGATAGGTACATGATGAACATAAATGGAATAAGTTGTATATATACTCATACACTGTTGATTTGGAGCACTATTGGTCCGAGAATTCGTTGGATAATAAGTTGATTTTCTAAAAATTTGTTATATTTGAGTTATTTCTTATATAGTGTAGACCATTTTGTGTAAGGTTCCACGTGAAATTTGGCGTGATTAGATGATCGAGAAGCTTGGACTACATTAGGTGTAGTTTATGGACTTGGAATTAGCGCGGTTATATTTGGATAGGGTATATTTGAAAGGGAATACTTTCAAGCTGCCTAGGATCAATGGTTCTTATCGGACAAGAGAGAGATCTATGACTTACTAATATGATGGGTTATTATTAGTTTCTACATGTTGACTTCATGATTAACAGTGTTGCAAAAGTTTGGAACAAGGATTTATTTGATATGAGGTATGTTACTAGTACCGAGTTGGAAATGATCATCTATTATAGGAAGAAGATGTTGCTATGGGTATATGAGTCAAGGGGTTCTTCTTACGGTTTCATCTTGGATGTACATTTATGGTTCAATACAACTTTTTGATATTGATGCAGTATATATATGTGCAAGCATCGTAGCTTAGAGGAAATTTCGGATATTGAAATTTGGTTCAAAGTCTTATAGGCTAAAGTCGAAGATGAATCTTCAGTCAGGATTATGTTGATAGATTTATATAGATTAATGTGGTATCCATCACTCATAGGTATGTGTATGATGATTTTATACAGTTATTTTACGCCTTTGTAATGACTCTTGACACGTTCGACGACGATCATATGTTTAAATGGGGGAGAATGTAACAACCCGATAGGTCATTTTGGGCTGTAGCATTCGTTTTGTGATTTGAGACCTTGATTATCTTCATATGACGTATTAAAACTTGAGAGTATAGTTGGTTTTGATCTCCAATAGGTTCGGGAGTAGTTTGGAAGAGTGATTCTTAATTTTGAAGCTTCAAGATGGAAGAGTTGACCAAGGTTTGAATTATCCGTATAAAACTTCGGATTGTTGATTTGATGGTTCCAGTAGGTTTATATTATAACTTTGAACTTGGGAATAGGTTCGGATTTTGATTTTGATATTACCATAAGATTTTGGCTCTATTTGGTGAAAGTTGGCGATTTGGAGAATTAGAGAGTTCTAGGTTTGACCGATAGTTACCTTTAGAGTTATCCGACTCCGAGTATGATTGAACTTGGATAGGTTCTAATAGTTTATATGAACTTGTGTGAACATTTTTTTATGATAAAAAATATCTAAGTATGATTCAGACGTGTTTGGCGAAGTTTGAAAGTTAAAGAATTGATTTTGATCTTTGATTCTTTGTTTTGATATTGTTTATGTCATCTTGAGCCTTTGGATAAGTATGACTTAGGTTACCAATGGGTGTGGACCATTTCAGGATGGTTTGGTATTACTGGTGCTGGTATTTTGCACATGGAGCGCTTAGTGTGCAGGTGTGAGATCGTAATAATCATTTCCTTAGCGCACCTACGAGAAGCGTGTATACCAGTAAAATCGGAGAGCCCGATTTTACGATCATTTCGACACTTAGAAGGCTCAAAGGCCCGAGTTTCGGCAACGAGGGGCATATTAAAGGTCCTCGACCTCGAGGCACTACAAGTCGAAGGTAAGCATTGAAAGGCAGGAAATCCCCAAGGGGCACGTGGTTAAAGCTGACAAAATACACAAAATAGTACAAGCCCGTACCATGGCATTAAATGTATGTACCAGCCATATCTCTTTGCATTAATTACACATGTACTATGTTGGGATTCCCCCTCATATATAAAGAGGACCCTTGTCACTTTGTAACATATATGATATTCAATACAAGAACAAGAACATTCCCTGCTCTCTAACTAAAATATTCTCTACAATTGCTTAATTAATTTATTGCTTCTCATTTATTGTGTTCTTGAATCATTCTTCATTTATTACTCGTTATTGATCATAAATAGGTCATTCTTAAGGCCTTCAACATTTTTATATTGTTATCGATAGCTCCTAGTCAAGCTTCTAAAGCTCGACCCCGAGTCCTTTCCGACCACTCTCGAGACTAGTCTCCTCATTACCCGGTTTGCATAATTTCATTCATTTCGCTCTTATTTTATTTTTCTCACTTCAGACCCAGCATCTACTGCCTAAGAAATCAGTGTTAAAATATATCACGTATTTTTAGAACCACATAATCCATTATAATTGTGATTACCATTTTCAAGGTAAACAATTTGGTGCCCACCATGGGGCTAAAAATAATAGTGATTATTTTAGTGATGGTTTTCTAAAAACACAAGTTATTCTTCACACTTTTTCTTGTGCAAGAATCTTCAATTTCAGGCCAGAAAATGTCTAACTTAGTAAACACACATGATAACAACGGTCCTGATGACCACGGAGAGAATGGACAGCTACCTCAGGTGCCGGTGTGCCACCGCAAAACCCTGAAGGGGCAACAGTGCAAATTCCTGTCGATAAAGGCTCACACAATGCTCAACATGTCGCTGTGAGCTCTCATACAGACAAGAGTGTTCGCGAAGGAGACCAGCGTGAAGAACATGGAACCCCTGCTCAAATGTAAAGGGAAGTAAGCCTTCATGTCATTTTTGAAATGTTGCAGGCATAACAGGTGGCTATTGCTCAGCTACAAAGCCATCAAAGAACCCCAAGCACAGCACCACCAGAAATGACTCCTCCAGTCGAACAGGCACCGGAAAGATCAAGCAATAATGGGTCAGCAGCCGACCCCGTCATTATGAAGATACTCGAAGACTTTGCAAAGAGGATTGAATCAAGCGATCCAATGAGAATTTGCGCGTAGCTTGTGGTCTTTGATATCAAAAAAGAAGGTTGTAATAACGAAAGGGACATGTGAGAATTCGGTCTTAGCTAGTGGAAGTGCTAGACGGACTAAGGGCAAGATAGATAAAGAAAGCAGCTGGCCCTATGTGTAAAACCCTGCCGTGGGAGAGTCTTTCTCCAATGAGAATAAAGAAAGTTTTTAAAGAAGATAGAATCTAACGAAAAAAAAGTGGAGACTTACAACTCGAGGGTCGATCAGATCCCAGGCGCACAACCAATTCTGAAGAGTGTAAATTCAAAAAAGTTCATGCAAAAGGCATTCCTGTCAAGTGCAGCTCCGATGCCTACCCCAAAGAAATTCACAATGCCCGATCTCTGAAAATACAGCGGAATTTTGGACCCCAATGAGCACAATATTGCGTACATTTGTGCTATGAAAGGGAACGACCTGAGAGATGAAGAGATTGAATCTGTTCTATTGAAAACTTTGGAGAAACATTATCCAAAGGGGCCATGATGTGGTATCATAACCTGCCCCCGAACTTGATAGATTCTTTTTCCATGATGGCGGACTCCTTTGTGAAAGCACATGCTGGTGCCATCAAGGTCGCTACAAGAAAATCTGATGTTTTCAAAATCAAACAAAGGGAGAATGGGATGTTAAGGGAGTTCGTGTCCCGCTTTAAATTGGAAAGAATGGAATTACCACCGGTCTCTGACGATTGGGCGGTACGAGCCTTCACTCAGGGCTTGAATGAGCGAAACTCGATAGCTTCGAAACAGCCGAAGCAGAATTTAATCGAGTACCCGCCATAGTTTGGGCGGATATGCACAACAGGTACCAGTTGAAGATAAGGTTCAAGGACGACCAATTAGAAGCTCCCTCGGGCTCGGTGCATCCTTTCAGAGTCTTAGCAAAGGAATTGAGGCCTCCAGAAAGAGAGCTGTGGTCGAGCAAAGACAAGTACCAACCATACGTAGAAAATCGAAGAAATATCCCGAGATCTAATGTACCTCGAAATGACAAAAGGATAGACCGAGGGCAGAATCCTCGGGGACTCGTGAACAAAGCAGGGTTCGACCGGCACACAGGGCTGGTTGAGCACCCAGGCTATCTGAGTACAACTTCAACATCGATGTTTCATACATCGTATCGGCCATAAGCAAGACCAGGGACACCAGGTGGCCGAGACCCATGCTATCATATCCTTCACAAAGGAACCCCAACTTGATACCCACAGTCATAGGACCGAAGATTGCAGACAGCTTCAAGAAGAGGTGGCCCGACTAATCAGCAAAGGGTACATTCGAGAATTCCTCAGCGATCGAGATAAAAATCAATTTCGGGAAAGAGAGGAAAACACGAAAAATGAAATAGAAGAACCACAACACGTCATCCACATGATTATTGGTGGAGTCGATGTCCCTTATGGACCCATTTTCAAACAAACAAAAGTATCCATCACCAGGGAAAAGAGAACTCGGAGCTACATACCTGAAGACGCACTTTCATTCAGCGAAGAGGACATCGAGACCTTATCTCAACTTCACAATGTGGTCATTTCTTTTCTTTTCAATAAATTTCAAATTAAACGTGTGTTCGTGGATCCAGGTAGCTTGGCCAACATAATTCCATCGAAGGTAGTAGAGAAACTCGGGTTGCTCGACTAGATCGTACCGCCTCTCGAGTCCTCAATGGATTCAACATGTCAAGCGAAACAATGAAAGGGGAAATAATCCTCCCAGTCAACGTGGCCGGAACAATTCAAGATACCATGTTTCATGTTATCGAAGGTCACATGAGGTACAATGCATTGCTTGGAAGGCCATGGATTGACAATATAAGGGTGGTGCCGTCAACCCTTCATCAAATGATGAAATTTCCTTGGAAGGATGGAGTAAATAGTGTATGGAGAGCAACACGCGGCAAAACAAATGTCCACAGTGTATGATATGACTCCGACACTTTCTACATCGAAGGATCCGGAAAACAAGCAAACAGTCGAGTAACAATCATGAACTACATCCTCGTAGGAACAAAGGACCGTGTCGTGTCCTCGGAATAGATAACCAACACATATCAAGGCTCGAAAACCATTGCAGCTAAAGTACGACCCTCTTCTTTTTTTCTTGTACGATTTACGCTAACCTACGTGTAGGTGTTCGTTTGAAAGGAGTCGAAGCACCCACGTACCCGCCTCTCGAGTCCTCAATGGATTCAACATGGCAAGCGAAACAATGAAAGGGGAAATCATCCTCCCAGTCAACATAGCCGGCACAATTCAGGATACCAAGTTTCATGTCATCAAAGGTGACATGAGGTACAATGCATTGCTTGGAAGGCCATGGATTCACAATATGAGGGCGGTGTCGTCAACCCTTCATCAAATGATGAAGTTTCCTACGAAGGATGGAGTAAAAACAATATACAGAGAACAGCACGCGGTGAAAGAAATGTTCGCAGTTCACGATGTGGCACCGACACCTTCTACATCGAAGGAGCCAAAAAACAAGAAAACGGACAAATAACAATCACAAACTACATCCTCATAGGAACAAACAAAGGATCGTGTCACGTCCTCGGAACAAATAACCAAAGCATATCAAGGCTCGAGCACCATCACAGCTAAGGTACAACCCTCTCCCTTTTTCTTTAACACTTTACGCTAAGCTGCGTGCAGGTGTTCATTTGAAAGGAGTCGAAGCCCCCCCCCCCCCCCCCCCATCTCAAAGGCCTTACGTTTTAAAGCATGTTTTGCGCTCTTTTTCCCTCACGACGGATTTTGTTCCAAAGGGTTTTACTGGCGAGGTTTATAATGAGGCAACATCCATATGCTACCTAAGGAGAACTCACCTAGTATTCGAGGCTTCTCTTCGATCAACCTCAAATACTGAGGGGAATCCCTCCAGGATATCATTGAAATATGCCAAAGTGGGTCTCGACAGAAGAATGATGTATCGGACCAAACGATCGAATGAACTGTGTTCGCATAGAAAAATCTAACCCTCGATGGTAAAAACATATATACTTGTACCAAGTAATCAGAGAAGTACCTTCTATCATCAAAACATTTCGCACATCGAAGAAGTTTGCTATTTTCACAAGAGACAGCCCCAAGGCCAAAAATTTATCAAGCACTCAGAAACTTTCCTCGAGAATCACTCCATCGAGTCACCAAAAAATTAAAGACATAAGACCTCAGGGTCGGGAAATTCAACCTCATAAGCCTCCTCGAGGCAACATCAATTCCGACCCGGGGACAACCCTCGACAGTTGGCTCATCAGGTTATCTAACTCGAAGCCGTATGATCTTAGAGCCGGCAACATCAAACTCGTAAGCCCTCCATGAGGCAACGTCAAAATTGTAAGACCTCAAGCAAGGCATGTACAAATTTGTAAGAACTTAAAACAATCATAAACCCCATATCAAATTCAAGGCTATATATCGAACTTGTAAGACCCAAAAGGCATACCCTCGATATAGGCGCCATGGCTATCTCACTCGGGGACTAAAAGGCTACGACCAAATACAATGACCATTGTCATAAGGCTCCGGCCAAACTAACGCAACTCGAAGACGTCTGACTGTTGCCATAAAATCACATGCCTCTAATTACTTCGAAAAACTTCGAAAAGAACCGGTTAAAGGTCGTATCGACATAAAGCATAAGAGCCCAAGTTACCAGCTACATAAAGGTCATAACGACCTAAAGCGTAAGAGCCCAAGTCGCCAGCTGCATCAAAGGTCATACAGACCTAAAGCAAAAGAGCCCAAGTCACCAGCTAGTCATATCAACCTTATGCGTAAGATCCCAAGTCTCCAGCTACAGGTCATACCGACTCAAAGCGCCTCAAGGCCGGTTTGAAAACCTGAGGGCCTTTGAGCTCGAGTCGAAACCCGACTCCGAGACTAAGCCCGATACGGTTAACTAAAGCGCCTTAGGGCCAAAAGCGTAAGGGCCCAAGTCATCAGCTACATTGAAGGTCGTACCGACCTAAAGCGTAAGAGCCCAAGTCCCCAGCTAGTCATATCGACCTTATGCGTAACAACCCAAGTTGCCAGCTACAGGTCCTACCAACCTAAAGCGCCTCAGGGCAAATTTGAAAACCTGAGGGCCGTTGAGCTCGAGTTGAAACTTGACTCGGAGACTAAGCCTGATACGGTAACTAAAGCACCTTAGGGCCAAAAGTGTAAGAGCCCAAATCGCTAGCTAGTCGTATCGACCTTACGTGTAAGAACCCAAGTCGCCAGCTACAGGTCATACCGACCCAAAGCACCTCAGGGACAATTTGAAAACCTAAGGGCCATTTAGCTCGAGTCGAAACGGGACTCGAAGACTAAGCCTGATACGATTAACTAACGCGCCTCAAGGCCAAAAGCATAAGAGCCCAAGTCTCCAGCTAACTGTATCGACCACATGCGTAAGAGCCCAAGTCATCAGCTACAAGTCATAACGACCCAAAGTGCCTCAGGGCCGATTTGAAAACCTGAGGGTACTTGAGCTTGAGTCTAAACCGACTCAGAGACTAAGCCTGATATGGTTAACTAAAGCGCCTCAGGGCCAAAAGCGTAAGAGCCCAAGTCGCTGCTACATTGAGGGTCGTGCCGACCTAAAGCGTAAGAGCCTAAGTCGCCAGATTAAAAAGCCTCAAGGCCAATTCATGACCCCAAGCGTTTCATCTTAAAGTCCAATTCATCGGGCTAACTACCGACAAGCAAATCAAACAAAAGAATCTTTCATATATATATATATATATATATATATATGTGCATTACAAATAAATATTTACAACACCCCCACGGGAGTCGTATGCAAACAAATAAAGTAGAAAATCTAGTCTACTCTCAGGACCAACTCCCTCAAAGGCCCCACGAGTCAGCTCCCACGGTGGCCTTCAAATATCAGCATCAGCTCAAGAAGAAAGGAAAAACTTGGCGTCGATCTCGTCTGCCTCGGCATGCTTTATCTCTTCCGAGAGGTCAAAGCCCTTAGCATGTATCTCTTCGCGGGTCTCCCTCCGTGACTTGCATCGGGCATACTCATTTCCCCTCCTCTCTCTATCGAAAGATCCTCTCAACTCAGCCCGAGCATCGACAACGTCTTTCAAGCAAATGACCACCTTCTTATCGGCTTTCGCTCGAACTTATTCATCTTCGGCCCGAGCGTCCACGACCTCGGCCTTCATATTTAGAAGATCAGTCTTGAGCTTGGCAACCATGCTCGACTGAATTGAGCTATCTTCTCAGGCATTGCGAAGTTGTATCTCGAGGGCAGCATCCTTGACAAATCATTCCTTTAGGCCGCAACATGTACGCTTACATGCGCCTTCAACGGCTGGAATTCGGACCTAACTTGCCCGACCTCGCCCCAAAGGCACTCCAACGCTTTTGTCTTTCCCTGCAACTGCAGCACCAAAGCATTAGTTCCCAAAAGCGATAAAGGAAGCACGTACCCCTTCAGGGTAAGAGTTACCTGACGATTCGCCTTCACAAATCTAGCTCCGATGCATCTCCACCCGAAGATGTATCAACACTTTTGTCTTCTCATTGCAAAGAATCTTGAGAGATTTTTTCTTACCCAAATCTTCCCGCAACCGAGTCTCATAGTGAAGAAGCTTGGACTTGAGTTTTTCTAAAACCTATAAAAGAGAAACTTCAGTTCAAAGAATGAAGATTCATAGCTAAAAAGCCAGCAAGGCCGATCAGAAATCACCTCGGAACAGAGCCGATGGGCCTCCTTAAAATTTGAACATGCATCTACCGGCCTAGCCCCATCGGTGCCAGTTCAACCGCTCCAAATATGGGTATGGCAAGTCGAAACCTCACTTGATCCGGCCGGCCCCTAGTCCCAAGCATCCCTCGAAGTACCTTCGAGGCCAGAAGCTGACAATGGTGGAGGACTCTTGCTCTTTCTCTCTCGGGGAACCTCTTCTTCCAAATTAGAGGTGTCGGCCTGACAGAATCGGCAACCTCGGAGGGGCCCCCAGCTCGAGCCGTAGACAGTGAATCATCCTCACGAGGAGAGCTGACGTCCGCAGAATGACACATATATAAGACTTTCCTCGTCAACGGCGTCTCCTTTATGCCTCCGAGAAGGCCCCGCCTCATTGAGAATGTCCTCATCTATAGATGATCTTTTCCGAATGTTGTCCTCCCTCGGGCCTTCCCTCTCCTCGAAGGGGCACGACCTCATTTTGGAAAACCCACCAACACCTACGGTGTCAGAGTTACTATGCACAAAATGAAATGTTCATCAAATAGGATACCACTCGACTCATACCATGGTGCTTTGCTCCGTACCTCCCCTTCGAGAGATCACGCCACTTGTGCTCGTCATATGTCGAGGAAGCTGCTAACTTTTGAGTCCATTCCGCAAGATCGGGGACCTCCCCGGGCACCTACGGGACCGCTGAAAAAGAGAAAAAGAAACACTCTTATAAATCGAGAAGAACAAAAGACACTAAAGCACGAAGTGGAACTTAAGTTTGAAGTCCCATTTTTTGGGAAAAGGCAGGAACTCCGCTGGAATGATATCGATTGGTCCGGACCAGAAAAGACTGACTCATCCATTCTCTATTTCGGTCCTCGTCATCGCTGGCAATGAAAGGCCTAGTGGACTGGCGTCGTAACGCAACCAGTTCTCGACAATGTTGAGGCCGATATCACCTAATAAGGTGGTTGAGGGTAAATTCGAGCTCAGCCTTTTCGGTGAAATACCTCATCATCAGCACTATCAGCCAAAATAATGGATTAATCTGTGCCAGGGTGACTCGGTACCTTTTGCATAAAGCGAGCACAAGTTGGTCGAGGGGGCCTACTGTAAACGGGTACGTATATACGAACAAGAATCCCTCTACATAAGTCATGATGTTCTCTTCTCGAGAAGTTATCTGCAGCACCACATTTTCCCCCCAGCCACAGTCTCTCCTCACAGCCTCGTGGTGGTTTTCTTTTATCGATCAGACGAACCTCTAGGCATGCTCTCGATGGCCCGGGACATCGAAGGGTTTCTCTAATGCAAAATCTTTTTTCGGAACAAAGTAGTACCAGGTCAGCTCACCATATGCCAGTGGTGTACCACCGGCCAGGCTAGGAGCAGAGGAAGAGTTTCCCTCTTCTTGGTGAACAGGTTCGGGTCAGCAGCCATAACTACTCAAAGTAGAGATAAACAGGAAGGAATGAAAGCAGTTTTCACAAATATGGGAAAGGGATGAGAAATTTGAAAGGAAAGCTAAGTTTTTGCAAGAATGCAAGAGTTAGAATGAAGAAGAAGAAATAATACATATAGAGAGAAAGGTGGCTAACCAACTACTTTGAAGTCCATTCAATTTCTGACAAGTCATCATAACGTCTGGGGAAGTGTACTGGTGGGGCCACCTCGGTAATTTCACGGTCATGTCTCATATATGACACTGTCATAGGGAATTCAAGGGATCAAAAGCTTGCATGTCTACCTACCCTCGAGAAGGTGTCCAATCTCAAGGGGATCTACTATTGCAAGTGCGAGTTCTGAGGGAGCTATGAACTGAAGTGTAAAAGTTAGATTGTTGCGTAAAGGTTACAGAACAAAGTTTGTGAAAAATGTGATAAATGATATTCTATTCCAACAAATATATTTACAAAAGTGTTCTTTACAAAAGATCACCCAAAGGGTCCCATATGCAGAAAAAAGAAAAAAGCAAAAAAGGAGGAAAAACTACTCTTCGCCTCTGCCGTTGTCTGAGCCGCTTTCAGAGCCCTTGTCCGATGTACTCGGCATTGTCAATTCCTCCTCCAGGGCCCTGGCCTCTTCGATCTCGGCAGAGAGATCCACACCTTTGGTGCTCACTTCCTCAGGGGCTTGCCTCCTGGCTTGTGCACGGGCATAGGCAACTGCCTGAGACAGCTTCATCTTGGCTTTCTCGGATATCTCCCTTGCCTGGTCGTTCGCAACAGCAACATCCCTCTTGTATGAGGATACATATTCACTGGACTCAGCCTCGGCCGCAGATAGTGCAGCAGCCTCCTCCTGAGCACCTTGGAGAAGGTCTTCCCCTGAAGTACCTCCCTCTCTGAAGCCGCGACATCATTCAGCCGAGCAAGCTCCAGGACTTCGGCGTCCTTGGACGCAACCTCCTCTCGAAGCCGCTCCACCAGGGCGTCCTTCTGCGTAATCTGAGAAGCAAAAAGTATGTCAATAAATACCAAACATTACAACTAAAGATAAGAATTTGGGTACCGACATACCTGCTCGGAGAAGCCGGCCCTCTCCCAAAGTCTTTTCTCCGAGCTTGCCCGAAGGTTGGGCAATTCCTCCTCCTTTAGAGTGCACAAAGCCTCCAGCTCGACCAACTCCGCCATAAGCTTCTCGAGCTCCTCTCCATGATGAGTCAACTCATCTTGCATCTTGGAGATGGCTTGGTCATATAGCTTTTTGACCTGCGACACGGAGAAGGAAAATCAGAAAACAAGAATAGGAAATTAGAGAATAGCATATTGTTTCTCAAATGTGACCTTCTTCTGGAGCCTCTCGGCTTCCTCGAGAGAAACTGGGGCATCAACATCGGTATCCTCATCTACCCCCTCGAGTTAGTCTCTAAAGGCGTCATCCTCTCCACGAGAGGTCTCTAGATCGGGAACACCCTTAACTTGAGCATCCCGTATCTCCCTTGGAGAGAATGACGGGCCCGAATGAAGTCCACTAGCAATATCAGCCTCCATCGAGGCTTCTTCCCTACCTCGGAAAGCTCCAGTAGCATGATACCCAAGCTCCTCAACGTGGATTGTTCCATGTCCGATGAGCGTATCAGGGACTGCGCCCAAACCCTGCTCGAGGGTCTCCTGTGCAAGCGGCGGGTCCACGTCGGCCGCCTATAACTCAGCAAACAACTGCTCAACAGCCCTCGAAGACTCAGTGCTTCATTTTGCCCTTTGTACCAAAGGGAAGGCATCATCGGTCTCCTCCTCAGCCTGTAGGCTCTCACCGACCGTCAAATACAAGATCGTGGAATCAGTCTTAGGCTTCCGAGCCTTTGGCCTTTTTGATTTTGGGGACTCCGACGAGGCCTCTTTCTTCTTTTCTTATCTTTGGTGGTCTTCGGGGCCTCTTCCTCACCAGGTGGGGGCGTCCTCATCAACACGCCTTCACCAAGTCCTGCACAAACATATTATGTCAAAAAACATCACCATCAAACGTTCTTACGAAGAATGTAAAACCAATAGCAACAAGAGTGTACCTTAGTTCTTAGCCTGCCATTGTGTTTTGGTCAGCTCACGCTATATGCATTTGTTGTATGGGAAAGAGGAGTCTAAACATTTGATCCACCCCGGAAGGTCCTGAACCGCGCTGGGAAACCAAACACTGGATGCACAATTAAACAAAAATCAGTCGAAAGAGAGAGAGACAACAAAGCATGCCCAATTTAGGGGTACTTACATTTCATATTCCACTCCTCCGAGAATGGCATTCTGTTAGCGGGGATGATGTCTGAGGTTCTGATTCTAACAAATCGGCCCATCCATCCCTGATCTATATCCTCGCCAATGCAGGCGAGGAGTGCCTTGGTGGATCGACGGTGTAATTTAATAAGGCCCCCAGGAAAGAGTCGAGGGCTATACAATCTGATCAAATGGTCGAGGGTGAAGATTTTTCCCTATAACATTTTGGTAATATGAGGAAACATATATACAATCCTCCAAAAAGAAGGATAGATCTAACCGAGTGTCACTTGGTATTGATGGAAAAAATCAAGAATCACCGGGCCAACCGGTGGAGAAGAAGAATCGATGAGGCCTAAGGTGAAGGGGTATGTATATACACTAAGAAAGCCATCCTTGTGCGTCACTATGCTTTCGTCAGCCGTAGGGATCTCTACTCAGGCTGCCTCCCACCAGTGGCATTCAAGTTTCACCCTCTCTATATCTGATACTACACTTATGTATCGGGACATGGGCTCGCATCGGCCTAGTGTAGAATGGGGTTTTTATATTGTAAAGTCAGAAATGGTGTTGAAAGGGCCATGGATGCATTGCTCGATAGTAGGAAGAATTTTTGACTTACCCTTATATGGGCGTGATGTAGAAGCATCTCCCTCTTTTTTATGGAACCGTTTTGGATGTTTTTCCATGATAATTATCTATTTTTGAAGTGAGAAGATGAAAAAACGTGCACAGGAAGAAGATAAGAATTGAAAACACTTAGTTGAAATTTCAAGGTTTGGAGAAGATGAAGAAGATGCAAAACTATGAAAAAGAAAGTAATTGTGGTATTTATAGAGGCCCTTTGGGCATGCCTGAAGCGGAAAAGTCGAACCTATAACGGTTCATGGGCTTATCGACAATTGTGTTGACCGCGACTTCTGCGCAACTTTTCATGTCACATCATATAATGCTCTGAAGGGACTGACGTCATAATAGGAGTGCAGAAGAGGCAAAAGGTCAAGACCTTTTCTTATCTCTTCACTCTAAGAAATGCGGGGACTTTCTGTATACGGCTAAAATCGGAGAGCCTGATATGGAAAGGCGGGAAATCCCCAAGGAGCACGTGGTTAAAGCTCATAAAATACACAAAATAGTACAAACTTGTACCGTGGTATTAAATAGTTGTACCAGCCATATCTGTTTTCATTAATTTCTATGTTGGGATGCCCCCTCATATATAAAGGGAAACCATGCCACTTTGTAACATATAAGATATTCAATACAAGAATATCTGCGGTTCTCTAACTAAAACATTCTTAACAATTGCTTCTCATTTATTTTGTTCTTGAATCATTCTTCATTTATTACTCGTTATTTAACATAAATAGGCCATTCTTAAGGCCTGCAACATTTCTATATTGTTATCGATATCCCCTAGTCAAGCTTCTAAAGCTCGACCCCGAGGCCTTTCTGACCACCCTCGAGACTGGTCTCCTGGTTACCCGGTTTGCATAAGTTCGTTCCTTTCGCTATTATTTCATTTTTCTCACTTCAGACTCAGCATCTACTGCCTAAGCAATCAGTGTTAAGATAGATCACATATTTTTAAAATCACATAATCAAATATAATTGTAATTACCATTTTCAAGGTAAATAAAGCGCATTTTCTGAACTGTGGGCGCATCTCCAAGGATTGGATAGGCATAGCAAGACCGCATCTGTGGAGGTGTTTACCGCACCTGCTGTACCGCATCTGCAGAAGATGGACCACATATACGAGGTTTGCCGTTGGCTAGAATTTGCACTAAAGCGAGCATGGGGTTTTAGAATCAAGCTTGTTTAAACTCAAAAATTGGTGTTAACAATTATATTTGACTTTTGGTTCTAAAAATCTGTGATTTATTTCAATACTAGTGAATAAGCAAGAAATATTAGGTGTAAATAAGAAGAATATGATAACCAAACCAGTGTTATCAAAGGAACGGGGGCCTCGAGCTCGATAGCGTTGGGATCTCGAGGTCAGTTAGTAGCAATAAAGTCTGAACAACAAATGAAGAATAATAAAGTTGAAGAATAGTCTTGAGCACAGTAAATGACAAAAGTAGAGTAGAATGTTCTATAGCAGTGAATGATGATGTTTACAAATGATTGGAGTCCCCTTTATATAGGAGGGGAAAATTTATTTCTATTTACAGTAAAAAATACCGTTGGTACAATTGTATAACCGCCTAGTACGGATTTGTACGAACCAATCCTGAGATTTACGCTTTGACCTATATGCCCTTGATAAATTCCCATTTTCTCTTGAATGTCATTGATTTTGCACTTCCTTGAGATAGGTCGTGTCGGGCCTTCGATGTGTTCTCTCGAGGTATGCATTTTGAGATTGATCTCGAACCTTACTTCGAGTCTTCCGAGCTCGGGTTCGGAACACAATAGGGACTTCAAAATAGGACTCCTCCGATTTTAGCCGTATACAGATAGTCCTCACATTTTTTAGAATGAAATGATCAGAAATAATTTAATTTCCCGAGGTCCTTGATGATGATATCATTCCTATGACGTAGGCGTAGAAATGACTGAAGCGTCACATCGGTTCTCTTCCCCAAAAGCATTGAGTGCACGTCAGAGTCGGTCGGCCACCAGTATCAATGAACAGTCGCCTCCTTTCTCTATATATACCCACTTTCGTTTCTCATTAGGAAATTTTTCACTCTACAATACTTACTCTCCTCTATAAGCGTCCTTTCTCCACCAGTTCTTCTGCCGTATTAGCCCAATACCTTGCTGGTTTATTCATTTCCTCCATCTTTTTCTAAAGGAATTATGGCTAAAACTTCTAAATTTGTTCCTCGGAAAGAAGGAACCTCCACTTCTACTTCTCGTCAGGCCGGTGATAAGCCTTTGGAGCTTAATGAGATCGTGCCGAGCAATTTTTCTTTGAAGAAAAACTTTACAATAGAGAACCCTCTCGATGTACCCAGCCATCGAGAACATGCATCGAGGTACATAAAATCTATCGAGGAAAGACACCTCGAAGCTGTGAGGAGAGAGTGTAAATGGGGGTAGGAGGTCGTACTCCAAATACCCTCTCGCGAAGAGGATATCATGACCTATGTAGAGGGGTTCATGAGCACGTACACATACCCCTTTACACTAGGTCCCCTCGACCAGCTCGTGCTCGAATTCTGTCAAAAATATCAAGTTACCCTGGGCCAGATTCATTCATCCTTCTGGCGGATCATATTAATGATGATGTTCTTTGCTGAAAAGGCCGGGATAAAGTTCACCCTCAGCCACCTCACCCGATTATATCGACCTCAGCATTTCTAAGGTTTAATCAAACTGCAACGCCGATCTACCAAGTCCTTCTTTGCCAGTAATGACGAAGTCATGGATCGAGGTTGGATGAGTCGGTTTATCCGGGTGAGGACCATCGACGTTATTCCCAAAGAGTTCATGTGGTTCCCCAGGAAATTGAACTACGAATGTGAGTAAAATGCTTTTCTTTATTTCTTTTTCATAATTTTTGCTGAACTTCACATAATCGTTCCTTTTCCTCTCCCACATCGGTCCCGTGGATGCCTAATGCGGTCCTCGACAACGAGGACTTTGCTCGCAAACTGGTTGCTACTTTTTCATACGACAAGCACAAGTCGAAAGATTTGTCAAAAGGCAAATGGGAAGGAAAACATCATGATACGTGTTATAATATCTCTTCCTTTAATAAAAATACCTTTCTACATGTGGATTAATTCCATTGGCACAGGTATTGGCCATTTCTATGAGATGAGATTTCTATGAGATGAGGTCACCCCCTCTCGAGGAGGAAGAGGGATCCTCGGCTCCAGAGCCAAATAAGGATAATAATAATTCAAAGAGATCCTCTAAGAGAGAGGATACTCAAAGAAAAGCAGAGCGTGCTTGGAGGCGCAGAAAAAACATTGTCATCAACGAGGATTTTGACTTTGTCCGCAGGTCCATGGATACTGATGACGACGAAGTGGAGGGTTCGACGTTGGTGACTTGAACCAGAAAGTCTTTTGAGTCTATTAAGCCTGCTGAAGCCGAGGCTCCTATCCTCGAAAGAGGAGTTTCAAAAGAGAACAGGGACGAAGGCCCTTCATCACCTGACTTGGTGACTGCTTCTCAGACTTCGGGAAATACTCTGAAGAGAGCGAGCTTCGAAGCTCCTCTACCCGATCAGAGCGCCTCGAGTGATCTAACCGAGGTCGTGACAGTAGGTCATTCACCTTGATTTCCTGCTTTTTCTGAGACGCCATAAGGGACGCTCAGAACCTGAAGACGCCCGAGTTAGGCGGAGTCCCGAGTGAAAAGGACCCCTCCAGGGTTGCTTTACTGGGGTCGAGGAGGTTGAACCAGCAGATGCGAGCTCAATCTTTGAGGAGGCTCAAAGTCTTTGCTCAATTGTAAGTTCTTAATAGCACTATAATTTTTCAACTTCATTCGTTCTTGTTTTGTCTTATCGATCTTTGCTTTCTCCAGGACTTCGACAAATTTAAGACTGGGATGTATCACTGTGAGGCCGAATTGCGTAGATCCTCGAATGAGGAGAAATCGCTCAAGCTTCTTTGTGATAAGAAGGAAAATGAATTGAGGCATATTCGATCAGAGTTGACCAGAGCTTGGGAATACGAGGACAAGCTAGAGAAGCAGGTAACCTTAATTTCGAAAAAATATGGACTCCCACTCCCGTCATTGGAGGCTAACACTTTGATATCTCAGTTGCAGCAAATGATAGAGATGCTGGAATGCCTTCGGGATGAGGTCGACCACGTCAACTCTGAGTGCAATGAAAGGAAAGCACAGATGGACATACTTGTTGCGGCCAAAAAAAATGCATTGGCAAAGGTACATGCCCTTGAAATTCAACTTCGGAATGATCAAGAGAGCAATTCGGTTCAGGCGGGCAGGATAGCCGAGCTCGAGGCTGGTCTCACGAAGGCGAAGGTCGAAGTTGAGAAAGCCCACACTGAAGCCAAAGAAATACAAACCAAGGCCGACAAGACGGTGGCCATCTATTTGAAGGATGCTGCTGATGCTCATATGGAATTGAGAGGGGGATCCGACCGGGAGAAAAGAATAAATGATTATGTCTGCTGCCGATCTTGGAGGGAAACCCTCGAAGAGATCCATGCTAAGGGCGTCGATCTCTCCGGGGAGATAGAGCAAGCCAGGGCAGACGAAGCTGATGCCAAATTCATTCTCTTCTCCGGTGATGAAGTTGATATTGAAGATGATGAAGATGAGGCTGAAGAGGAGGCTTCCAAGGAAGAGGCTGGTCCCGAGGGGTTTGACGGAGACAAAGTCCTCGAGAGGGAAAATATTCCCAAAGGTCAACCTGCCGAAGATCAAGCTACTGAAGACGTAGTCCACGTGGGTGCTGTCTCCGATCAGGCGACCCCAACGATAGACAAGGCCTTTTTTAATTTTGTGTAAGGGCTCCCTGTGGGAGTATTGTAAACGCACTTTTGTACCATCATCCGAATATAAAGTAATCTTTTGTTTCATCTTTGTGTTGTGTTAGTTTCCGACTTGTCTTTTCCTTTGAGATTTGTTGTTGGCGATCAGTCCGATGTATTGGACTTAAAATATAAAACCCTAAGTTTTTTGTGTTTTGATTGATGATCGACAATAGATGACCACTTAAGGTCCGATCTTCAAGCTAAGATTTAGCTCGGGACTTTTGTGTCCGAACTAGGTAAGGTCTCGAGCACGGTGGACACGGTTCATTTGACTGTTTTTCCCATTACAACATTCTCCTATCGAGGCCCTCCTTGGTATGACTTGTTTTATTCAAAAATGTAACCTTCGAGGGTGATGCACCCCAGTATTTGAGGTTGATAGAAAAAAAGCCTTGAATACTTCTTGAGTTTTCCTTATGTAGCATATAGGTGTTGCCTCATTAAAAACATTGCTGGTAAAACCCATTTGGGATAAAACACGATCTAAGGGAAAAAGAGTGCAACGCATGCTTTAAAATCCAAGGTCTTCGGGTTGAAGGGTGCTTCGATATCTCCAATTGAACACCTGTAAGGAGTTAGTATAAAATATAAACGAAAAAGGGAAAAGGTCATACCTCAGCAATACTAATGTTTGAGCAATGAAATATCCAATTGTTTGGTAGTTGCTCGCTTCCATTATGCCAAGTTTGTAGGATCCTTTGCCTACGACTCCAAGGACATTGTACGGTCCTTCCCAATTAGGGCCTGGTTTCCCTTCATTTGGGTTTCGAGTATTGAGGGTGACTTTAATAGAACTAAGTCCCCGACTCTGAAGTAGCGGAGGTTCGTTCTTCTTTTGTAGTACCGTTCGATCCTTTGTTTTTGAGCAGCCATTCGAACTAATGAGGCCTCACACCTTTCACCTAAAAGCTCGAGGGAGGGGTTCATGGCCTCGTTGTTTGAGTCCTCGGTGATATGTTGAAATCTGATGTTCGGTTCCTCGACCTCGACTGGGATCAATGCCTCAAACCCATATACCAAATAAAACGGGGTCTCCCATGTGCTCGACTTTGATGTTGTTCGATATGCCTATAGTACCTCCGGCAATACTTCTCTCCATTTCCCCTTCGTATCATCCCACCATTTATTCAACTTTTGGATGATGGTTTTGTTTGTGGACTCGTCTTGACCATTTGCACTTTGGTGATAAGGCGTTGATAGGATCCTTTCGATTTTATGGTCTTCGAGGAATTTTGTTACTTTGCTGCCGATGAACTTCTTCCCATTATCGCATGTTATCTCGGAAGGAATCACGAATCGACATATGATGTGGTCCCATATAAAGTTGATGACTTCTTTTTCTCTTATCTTCTCGAAGGCCTGCGCTACTACCCATTTTGAGAAGTAGTCAGTCATAAATAAGATAAATCTAGCTTTACCTGGTGCCGTTGGTAGGGGGCCGACGATGTCCATCCCCCATTTCATGAATGGCCACGGGGATAGAACTGAATGGAGTTGTTCTCCAGGATGGTCGATCATTGGTGCGAACCTTTGACATTTGTCACACATTCGAACGAACTCTTTTGTATCTTTTTCCATGTTATCCCAATAGTACCCCCCTCTTATCACTTTTTGAACCAAAGAATCAGCACTAGAATGATTCCCACAAGTACCTTCGTGGATTTCTCGTAGTACATAATCAGTATCTCCCGGTCCCAAGCATACTGCTAGTGGTCCATCGAAGGTCCTCCTATACAATGTTCCATCCTCGTCGAGTGAAAATCGGGCTGCTTTGGCTCGGAGGGCCCTCGATTCTTTTGGGTCTGTGGGTAGCTTCCCATGTTTCAAGTACTCGACGTATTTATTCCTCCAATCCCCGATGATGTCTCTGTTTTTAACAAGAGTTACTTTTCTACTTTGGGTACGAGGGAAGGCGTAAAATCAGCCACGAAGTCCGCCAAAATTTGAGACTTGATAGCCATTCGGGGTTGATGCTCAATATCATACCCTCCAAGTTCGATGGCCCATTTAGCCAATCGGCCCGATAATTCAGGCTTATGCAAAATGTTTCAAAGAGGATATGTAGTTAATACACATATAGGATGACACTGAAAATATGGTTTCAACTTCCTATATGCACTTATTAATGCTAGGGCTAATTTTTCTAAATGCGCATACCTGGTTTCAGCATCTCCTAGGGTCTAACTTACATAATAGACAGGAAATTGCGTACCTTTCTCTTCTCGAACCAACACGCCACTTACCGCTACATCGGACACGGCCAAATATCAATATATTATTTCATCCTCCTTCGCAGTATGAAGCAAGGGCGGGCTTGAGAGATACCGTTTCAACTCTTCCAAGGCTTGTTGACACTCTGGAGTCCATGTGAAGTTGTTTTTCTTCTTAAGAAGGGATAAGCAATGATGACCTCGAGATGAATTGGCCTATGGTAGTTATCCGCCCACTCAGCCGTTGCACGACTTTCACATTGTTTACTAAGGTGATCTCCACGATGGCTTTGATTTTATCGGGATTGATCTCGATCCCCATGTTTGACACCATGAAAGCCCAAAAAATTTTCAAGCCGACTCCAAAAGCACATTTTTCGGGGTTGAGCTTCATGTCGTATCTCATTAGGATATCGAACGTCACCTGCAAATGAGTCAAATGGTCCTCTACGCGCAGGGACTTAACTAGCATGTCATCAATGTAAACTTCCATAGATTTTCCTATTTGATGTTCGAACATCTTATTACCTAGGCATTGATATGTTGCTTCGACATATTTTAGACTGAAGGGCATTACATTATAGCAATATGTACCATACTTCATGATAAACAAAGTCTTTTCCTTCTCCTCTGGGTTCATTTGAATTTGATTGTACCCGGAGTGGGCGTCGAGAAAAGTAAGGATCTCATGGCCAGCCATGGCATCGATTAGTAAATCGATACTGGGCTGTGGGAAAGAATCTTTAGGGAATGATTTGTTGTAGTCTACACACATTCTAAGTTCATTCCCTTTTTTGGGACTACCACTACATTAGCTAGCCATTCGGGGTATTTCACTTCCCTAATGGATCATATTTTGAGGAGTTTGGTTACCTCATCCTTGATGAATGTATCTTTTACCTCGGACTGAGGTCTCCTTTTTTGTTTCACCAGTTTGAACCTGGGGTTGACACTTAGTCGATGCATGGTTATCTCTGGTAGGATCCGTATCATATCTAAGTGGGAACAAGCGAAGAAATCAATGTTATCAATAAGAAATTGAATGAGTTTTTTCCTGAGTTCGGGGGTTAATCCCGTTCCCTGGTATACCTTTCGTTCCGGAAGATGCTCGATCAATACAGACTACTAGAGTTCTTTGACTATGGACTTTGTTGCGTCTGTTTCTTTGGGGGCATCGAAGGCTCGAGGGGTTAGGAAATATTCTTCTTCATCCTCGACCACTTATTCATCGGGCTCCTTTCCCTCGGGCTCAACCGAGTGTATGGGTTGTGATTGCTATTTGGCTACCTATTTGTCCTTTGACTTCTCTGAGGTAGATGGTGTCGATATTGGTGTCATGTCCTGCACTGTGAACATCTCCTTAGTTGCATTCTGATCTCCATATACTGTTTTCACGCCATCCTTTGTTGGAAACCTCATCATTTGATGAAGAGTTGATGGCACTGCCCTCATGCTATGGATCCATGGCCTTCCAAGTAGAGCATTATAACTCATGTCACCTTCGATGACATGAAACTTGGTGTCTTGTATAGTTACGACCACATTGACTGGTAGGATGATTTTCCCCTTCGTTGATTCACTCTCCATGTTGAATCCATTCAGGATTCGAGAGTGGGTATGATTTGGTCGAGCAGACTGAGTTTCTCCACGAGCCTCGACCTGATTATATTGGCCGAACTACCTGGATCCGCGAGCACACGTTTAACTTGAACTTTATTTAAAAGGATAGAAATTACTAGTGCATCATTATGAGGCTGAGATAAGGCCTCGATGTCTTCTTCTCACTTGTGATGGATACTTTCGTTCATTTGAATATGGGCCCCTATGGGACGTCGACTCCTTCGATGATCGTCTGAATGACATGTTGGGGCTCTTCTGGTTCATTCTTCCTGATTGCATCTCTCTCTCGAAAATGGTTCTTTGCCCGGTCGCTGATAAATTCTCGAAGGTTCCCCTAGTTGAACAATCGGGTTACCTCCGCTCGAAGCTGTCTGCAGTTGTCCTATGACCATGAGTACCATGATACTTGCACATTATGTAGGGATTCCTTTGAGAAGGATCGCTCTGTATGGGCTTGGGCCATCTAGTATGTCTAATCTTGCTGCTGGCTAATACAATGTATGCGGGATCGATGTTGAAGTTGTATTCTGACAATCGGGGTATTTCCATCAGTCTCGAGTGCCTGTCAAACCCGGTCTTGCTCATGAGTCCCCGAGAACTTTTGCCTTGATCATCTCTTCGGTCATTTCGAGGTATGATAAGCCTCAAATTTTTTCTTCTATCTTCGACGTATGGCTGATATCTCTCTTTGTTCATCCTTGGATCCCTTTCCTCATTTCTTTGTTCCTTTGCTAGTAGCCTGTTTGGATAAACTAAGCCCGGGGGGGCTCCCAACTTGTCGTCCTCGACCCTAATTTTTGACTGGTACCTGTTGTGCACATCCGCCCATGTTACGGCGGGATACTCCATCAAGTTCTGCTTTAGCTGCCTCGAAGCTGTTGAGCTTCGTTCATTCAGTCCCTGTGTGATGGCCTGTACATCCCAATCATCGGAGGCTACTGGTAATTCCATTCGTTCCAACTAGAAACGGGAGACAAACTCCCTCAAAATCTCGTTCTCTCATTGCTTGATTTTGTATACATCGGACTTCCTCATTGCAACCTTTATGGCACCAACATGTGCTTTTACAAATGAGTCTGCCAACATGTAAAATGAATCTATTGAGTTCAGGGGTAGGTTATGATACCACATCATGGCCCCCTTGGACAAGGTTTCTCCAAATTTCTTTAGTAGGACAGAATCGATCTCGTCGTCCTTCAAATCATTTCCTTTAACCACAAGTATATGTGGTGATATGCTTGTTGGGATATGTGGTCCCATTATATTTTGGTATGTCGGGCATCCGGAACTTCTTTAGAATGCGCTTCGGAGCCGCACTCGGTGGGAATGGTTTATGTACAAACTTCTTCGAATCTAGTTCTTTCAAGACCGGAGGTGCTCTCGAGATCTGGTCGACCCTCGAGTTGTAGGTTTCCACTTTCTTATCGTTGTCCTCTATTTTATTTTCTCCTGACTCGATCATATTGGTGAGTTCCTCGAGCATTTTCATAATGGTAGGGTCAGCTCCCGTCCCGTTGTTAGTTGATCTTTCTGGGGTTGGCTCAACTCGAGGATTTGTTTCTGGTCCTGCTCCGCTCGGAGTCTTTTGTTGACTCTGTAACTGAGTGATAGCAACTTGTTGTGCTTGCAACATCTCAAAAATTACTTGTAGACTAAATTCTCTATCTTCTCGAGCCTGTGTTCTTTGTGCGTCAGGTTGGTTCCCTCCGTGCACACTTCATTCGATATCAGAACCCAAATCGACGTGCAAAGAAATGTGTGATCCTAGTCGACAAGGTTTGGTGCTAGTGCGACCGCAGGGTTTAGCGGTTGCACACCGACTCCTGAAGCTATTGCACTGTTTTCTCCATGGAACCCGAGACCGTCATTTCCATGTGCATATGCTGAGTTAGACATATTTTAACCTGAAATCGAAAAATCTTTGGACAATAAAAAGTGTGAAGAATAACGTGTGTTATCACAAAACTAGCACCAAAATAAGCACTATTATCTCTAGCCCTACGGTCGGCGGCAAACTGTTTACCTCGAAAATTGGTTTTAATAATTATATTTGATTTTTGGTTCTACAAATCTGTGATTTATTTCAATACTAGTAAATAAGAAAGAAATATTAGGTGTAAATATCTGTGATTTATTTCAATACTAGTAAATAAGAAAGAAATATTAGGTGTAAATAAAAAGATTATGATAACCAAACAAGTGTTGTCAAAGGAACGGGGGCCTCGAGCTCGATAGCCTCGCGATCTCGAGGTTAGTTAGTAGCAATAAAGTATGAACAATAAATGAAGAACAATAAAGTTGAAGAATAATCTTGAGCACAGTAAACGAGAAAAGCATAGTAGAATGTTGTATACAAGTGGATGATGATGTTTACAAATGATTGGAGTTCCCTTTATATAGTAGGGGAAATTACATTTCCATTTACAGTAAAAAGTACTATTGGTACAGCTGTATAACTGCCTAGTACGGATTTGTACGAACCAATCATGAGATTTACGCCTTGACCTATATGCCCTTGAGAAATTCCCGCTTTTTCTTGATTGTCATCGATTTTTCACTGCCTCGAGGTAGGCCGTGTTGGGCCTTCGATGTGTTCTATCAAGGTATCTGAGATCAGTCTCGAAACTTACTTCGAGTCTTCCGAGCTTGGTCTCGGAACACAATAGGGACTTCAAAATCAGACTACTCCGATTTTAGCTGTATACAAAGCTTGCAGATGCGATATTTTAGGGCAAAGATGCGAGGAGCCTAATACCATGTTATATTTCGAGATTTAGCTTATTTTTTATTATTTTGATATTTTGATCTCGGGAAGAGACAATATTTTATGAGATTTTTACTACTACTTTTAGGGTAGTTAATTTCAACTTAGATTTCATTATATTTTTATTCCTTATGGATTTAACCCCTAAAGCAAGCATTTAAAGTATAAAAATTAGGGTTCTTGGTATTAACTTAAAGAGGCTGTATTTTTGGGGTTTGAGGGTGGTTTTGCACCCGTATGTAAAATTTAATTATATATTTAAACTTGATTTGTATTGGATACTCTAGTAAGGTACACCCTCCCCAGAGTCTTGGAAAATCTCTCACCATGTGCCTAAAATCCCAACACTCAAAACAACTTTTCTGCTGACGTGGTTGTGGCAACTGTCAGGGACGAGTGATCTAGGATCCATGGATAACTGGAGCACCACGTGAAACCTGAAGTGGAGACTGAACTTTGTGACCAACAAAACCTCTACCATGACGCACCTTGCCCCCAAAATATGGACTCATAGATCCTCTAGGTCCACGAGGATTCTTAGCCACCCTATCCTCCTTCTGTAGACTGTGGATACGCTTCAACCCTAAGCGATCTCTACCACCTGATCGAATGGAATCTCATTCCCCAACACCCGCACCATCCCAAAACTGAGGCCATAACTGAGTCCCTCCATAAATATGCAGACTCTCTTTCTGTTTACCTTTAAAATGGTAATTACAATTATATTTGATTTTGTGGTTCTAAAAATACATGATCTATTTTAATACGAGTACTTTAGGAAGTAAATGATAGGTGAGAAGTCAGAAAACAAAATAAGAGAGAAGGGTAATGAGATTATGCAAACCGAGCAGCGGAGAGACGGGGTCTCAAGCATGGTCGGAATGGGCCTCGATGCCGAGCTTAAGAGCTTGACTAGGGGCTGTCGAGAATGATATAGAAGTATTGAAGGCCTCGAAGCTGGCCTATTTGTGATTAATAACGAGTAATAAATGAAGAACAACTAATGAACACAATAAATGAAAGGCAATAAATCAGTGAAACAATTATAGAGAATGTTTGAGTTAGAGAGCAGAGAATGTTCTTGTTCTTGTACTGGATATCGTGTCCCTTACAAAGTCACAGGGGTCCCCTGTATATATGAGGGGGAATCCTAACATAGTACATGTGTAATTATTAATAAAGGGAGATGGATGGTACAAACATTTAATGCCACCGTACGGGCTTGTACTACTTTGCGTACTTGGTCAGCTTTAACCACGTGCCTTCTGGGAGTTTCCCGCCTTTCCATGATGGTCTTCGATCTACACTTCTTCGGAGTCGAGAAACCTAGATATGTCCCTTCGATGCCAAAACTCGAAACTTCGAGCCTTCTGAGGGGGGCTACCCCCAACAGAATCTACTGGTGGCTTCCCAGCTGCTGCTCTAGGAGGTGCTCTAGCTGTCGCACATTCCCCTCCTCGGCCTCTTCCTGCGACCCGATGATGACGTCCAAATCCACTTCTAGAAGGTAAATGTACGCGGTCGCATGAAATATAATATACCAAACTATGAGTCGAGGTTGAATCCCACATGAAAACAATATGTAGGTGCTTAGGCGTGTAAGAGAATTATCACTTACTATGCTAAGCCAAATACTAATAAAGGTGTTTGTGAAAATATTATAACTAACTGAGAAAATATAAATTAACCTATAAAGCAAGTAAAATGATCAATGGCTACAATCATGGATACATGGGAAATACACTCAAGTAACGATCCAATATATTTCACGATTTTACAAATATGAGCGAGTTTATGTTAATTAGCCTCGGGTAATAATTCTTTATTAGCTTCTTCCGATGACTAACAAGACTTCCTAATTTAAATATCCCTCAAAAAATTAAGAGGTTAAGCACACCTGAATATAGCTACGAGGTGGAATCTATAAAGTGAAGGTTAACGCCTCAAGTTCTTGTTAAGTAATCTTTCCCAATCCCAAATTACCATTTCAAAGATTAACTTGAAGTTAATGGGTGGGTCCTAGTGTTAGCTAATGCCTTTGGAAACATTAAATAGCAAGAATAATTAAAGAATCACTTAACTTACTTCAATATTAATAAAAATCATTCAGTAAATAAGCAAACGAGATATTTTATCCACACTTTAATAATGAATGTTCCCATAAAAATTGAAGTAATGGAATAAAAACTACATACTTATATATTCAATAAAAAGCAATAAAATGTAAAAATGAGTATAAACGGAAACTTCCAGCCCCAAGTGTGTGTGTATTAAACCCGAGCTCGAAGTTAGTCAAAAAGACGCAAAATTAGCCAAAGATATGTTTCCAATCGGCTAGGTCATGTATTAAAAGGTTTGGGAGTCAAAAACATAAAATGTCCATTTTGTCCAGATTCTGCCCAGTTAATGAACTACGGGATTGCGAAATAAGAACCGTGATTGCAATGACCAACATCTGGAAACCTACGTGACCTCTAAATAAGAGACGTGTTGGCAAAGAACAGTTGACCAGGCTGACTAGGCTGACCGACCATTGGCCTATGCATTCGCGTTATGAAGAATCACAATCGCGGATCACAACTTGCCAAAGCCACGCGATCACCACTAGATCTTCACGTTCGCGAAAGGGATTTTATTGGCCTTTGCCTAGCTATTCCTTGGGCGCGTTCGCATTCCACACCATGCATTCGCAAAGCATATTTTTGTGGAACCCCGCACTAATTTTTTTGGCGATCCCGCATAACTGGCAACAATAAATATTTCCTTTTTACTCATTTTGACTTGTTTTCTTCCATGTCTAATCTAAGTCACATAATATCTGAAATATACCAAGGAATCTCAACAAATGCCTTAGTTTTCGACGAAATCATCCAAAATTCTTATGTATAAAGAAGAGATAAATTTGTAAAATACCAACTTATCAAACCCCCGAACTTAAACCACTGCTTGTCCTCGAGAAAATAAACAACTACGAACATCCTTCAATAAAATCAACAATCAAACTCAATGGCATACCAACATTATGTCAGGTCAAAAATGTTCAAATAAATGCAATCTAGTGACTTTGGTTGGTACCAAAAATTAATCCAAGGCTTATGAATCACCACTTTCTCACAATTTCATTTCAATTTAAGTGCTTAAACACTATGTTAATCAAAGTAGCAATCAAGTCTTTCCCTTGTTCATTCGTCCTAATTGGACATGGGATTAAATTCACAACTTAAATCTCATGTTCCCTCACACTTAAGAGAGAATCCCACACTTACAAAATGCAATTTGGAACACAAATGGAATATCAAATGAAAATAATTAACTCTATCTCACACACACACAAGGATATTCAAAAGCAGATAAGTAGTGTCATAGGCTTGCCCTTCATGTACTTCTCCACTAATGTAGACACACTTGGTTCGAACTTAAGTAAGACTTAAGGGGTTGTAATGTTGGTTTTTGTTTAAGGTAAGACACAATTTGAGTAAGAGTAACTCAAAACCTCCCTAAGCACTACAATTTTCAATAACTAAAGCACACTTCAAAAACCTTTCCGTCCTTTCTTCACTTTTCATTCCACCACCTAATCTTCCTTTTATTCACAATTCCTTATTTTTTTTCCTTTTTCTTCTTTATTGCTCTTTTTTTTTCAAAAGTCAAGGAAGGTTCCACTATATAATTTATTTTTTCTTTTTAACCTTGAAACTTTTAAGCAACTTCCGCATCACAACTTTTCCAACCGTCATCCCCAAACTTAGGGTTTTTGCCTAGGTTTATACTTTCAAATTACTTAGGGAGGTGGGATGACAAAAGATAGATCCATGAAGGATGAAGGGTTAAAGCTTCTAAAATGGTTGCCAAAGAAAAAGTTTAAAGGCTCTAAAATGGGTTGACTATGGAAAATATGGAAGGGTAGAAACATTAGGGCACAATAACAGCCAAGCAAGGCCTAACATCATCTTTCAAACCAAGTTAGTCTAGGATTTCGCCTTGAAGCACATCCCGTACAAGTTCTAGACTACAAATAATGTAAAAAAATCCACAACAAATCTCACCACACATGGCACATGCAAAATTGAGTGAAGGATAAATTCAAAATCTAATTAAAACCAATGAACTCAAAGAAAATCACATATAGCCAAAAAGGCAATTTAATGAATCAATGAGCCAAACATAGAACCTAAAATTCACAACAAGGATTAATACTTCAATCATTTTTCATATTAAGGATAAAGAATTCATATTCCAAAGTTTAAATCATGTCGGTACCAAACAAATCACATGTTGGTTTATGAAAAAAAATATCACAACCAATAACCAATTATTCACTACTAGCTACTAAACTAACTATAAAAAAAGAATTACCTAAAAAAAACTAAACAAGACTAATACCTTAAGAAAGTTGTCATGACATCCATCATAGAGAAAAGTAACCTAGTTCGACAAAAATTATTTCCTTGAAAAAATAACCACAGCATAATAAAAACCAAGGAGTTTATCTAGTACTACTACAAGTAAAGAAAGTAACAAAAATAAAAAAATAAAAACAAATGCTAACATGCTAGAAATAAACTACAAAATATCAGTAATTAACTACAAAAGTTAACCAATCTGTACAAGTTCACAAAATAGTCTTGCTCCACATACATCATCAGATATACATGAGCCACCACCAACCTAAAGTGTTGTATTGTCCTCAATGCTACTAAACAAAATAAGATAAAATGGTGAGAGGTGCTCCATGAAAGCGGTATCACTCGGAGATGAAAGTGGTAGGAAATTTGAGCTCCAAATGATCATCCTCATCGTCCTCTGATTAATGTGAGCCACAGAATAAACTCAAGTTTTGCATCATTTTGGACAGGAATTTATTTTCTTTTTCTCATGCTCCTTGAATTTCAACCGTTGCCTCTCAATATTGCCTTGCCTCTGGATCGTGTCTTCCAACCTGTGATTACTTTTCGCTCCTTAACTACATAACCCAGAGATGGCTTGTCACCAATCCCTGTAGAACTACGCTCCCAGATGGACTAGAAGGAAGTCCAGCTACAATTCGGCTAATATGTGCATCAGCGCCATAGATTTGGCTGGCAAGGTGGCACATAGTGGGAGGTCCTAAAGGAAGTGATGCAATGGGGTCATGTGGCCCAACTGCAGATGTGGAAATACCATCGGGCCCAGTGGTACTCTTAGTAAATTTCCCGTATGAAGGATATAATACATCAATCCTGCTCTTCATCTGCCTCCCAGTTGGTCCCTTTCTATGCGATGGATAAATTTCTTTGTCTTTGCCCTTGTCAGAATAATTCGGGTCCTTTAGTACCCCCAGCATCATAGAATAATTGAGAAATCAATAAGCAGAAGACTAGACTCTTAGACCTCCCGTTACACGTTTCCTCAATCTCACTCACCATATGCTGGCCTACGTTCACTGGCAAGTCATTCATAATAGCAACAATCATCAACACCTTCCCAGGCGTCACCTCGGATTCATATGAAGTTCGAAGAATCTACCCCTTTGTGCAATCTTTCCCAAGTGGGGATTACCCCGCCATGAAGCTTCTCCACCAACCACTGGCTTCCTCTCTCCCTTGCTCTGGCTCTATATACCTCGTTGTCAGCATTAGGGAGAACATAGTGTGCATTTAGTACCTACGGACCAAAGTTGACCCGCTTGCTTCAAACAAAGGTAAGTACTTCCCCTTGAAGTCGGTCTTAAGGGCATTGGCAAAAAATTCCCTTACTACTATTTAGTTGGCTCTTATTAGTTTAGGATCGAATCAAACCCATCCACTTCCATCCAATCTTTAGAAAAAATCCAGCATCTTAGCCTCAAGTTTGTCTAAATAGATGCACATTTCTTCAATTGTGCTCTTTGACATGAGTTTGTCATATTTTCTTTCGCATTCAGCAGCTATGAATCTGTCCCGATCAAAATATTCCTCTTCCATAGGTTGGGAGATAGGAGATTGCACAATTTCATCATTTCCAGAGGTCAATTTATGCTCAAAGTACCTACAAAAGTAGACCACATGTTAAATGATTGTATGGGTTCTTAATACACTGCATTGTGATGCATTTAGGCCAAACAAATGACCAAAAAGCATCAGCATTCAAATCTTCAAAGCTATTGTTATATAACCTAGAGATTAAAGCAATGCGATCGTGGAAATAGTCATATTGCGAAGAACATTTTATTTTTCATCATATTTAAAGCACTATGATCATGGAATAGTCAACACGATGGCGAAGGGAAATTTGATTTTTCAGCAAAATTAGACCTACGTGATCGTGAGGGTCTTTGTAAGGCCCCGTAAAATTTTACAAAAAACTCAAGGTTTGTGGTGCGAAAGTAGGCTAATGTGTTAGAAGGGTATAGAGAATTTTCACAGTGAGCTTGCTCGTCGTGGTACAGACCATTTGGTTTCCCAAAGCATTGTGGAGTTAGTGGAAGAAAGTTTTGCGATACATGGTGTTTTTACGATCCATAATGAAACCGCAGAACTACTCCGCGGACCGCAGATTCACCGTAAAGTGGAACAAGAGAAACCCAATTTTTGCAAGGACATTTTGCGCGACAACACAATTATTTCGCAGGCCACACTTCCATCATAGAACCAGCATGAGAAAATTTCAGAGGGAGATTCTGCAGTACATTATGCAACCGTAGAACGACCGCAGATTTGATCAGGCCAGCCCAATGTTTGTGACCATTTTTGTTTTGCGGTTTGGTGGCTTAAGTTCGAGGAAATTTTACCCGACCCCATTTTTATAAAATCACTTTGGGGTTATTTTGGCTGGATTAAATGGCTATTTTGAGAGAGGAGGAGTGTTTTATAGAAGGATCAAGAAGCTCCCATCATCTTGCTAATCATCCCTTGCTAAAGCCTTGGAATTCAACAAGGAAAGCTCTCAAGGACTCTTTCTAATAGGTAAGGCTCTACTCTCTAGCTCTCAGCTTCGGAATTGAGTTGAATATAGGTAATGGGAGGCATGAATCTGGGGTTGGAAGTTAGCCATTGTGCATGCATGTGCTAAAAAATGGTGGTATGGGAGTTATTGAACTTATTTGGATGAAATATGGACTTGGGAATTAGTTATGAGATAAAGGATTCACATCATAGGGCCTTGCAGTCAAATTCAAACACTTAGTGCTCGAAAAAAATGCCTAAATGAGGTGAACCCATGAACATGTTCCTAATTATGGGTCAACTTTGTTATATCTCTAATAGATTGAAGTCGCTAGAAGCTTTAGAATGTTGTAGTAACCTAAGGGAAGCTCAAGCGAGGTATGTTGGCCAAACTCTTTCTGTAGAATCGGATTCCTCGAAATTCTTGTAAACTTTAGTATGGCTTGATCAAGTTCCTAATTCCATCAATTTTATCTGCTTCTATGGTTAGCTAGTCCAAATGTCTATAGTTGATTCATATTCCGATGGTATAATGTTATGCTCCTCTTTTATGTTTATCCTCACTGTGTTTTGAATTCCTACATGATTATGAGTTGAAAATATAATTTTTTTTATGTTTCAATTATTCTTAAATCTTTTAAGATGATCCTTGAAAGGACACGAAATAATGAAAGTACGAATTGTGAAATGTGAAAATCGTGCTAAGAATGTAATTACACTTGTGGCCAATAACTCCAATGGAATAAAAGGAAGTGTGAAAGTTTATGAAAAGAGATATAACTTCTTTATATGTTAAATTTTTTGGGAGTATCATATAGTCACCAAGGAAGGGTAGGTTGAAAAAACCTAACCCCAAAACTACATGTGCCGGTGTAGGAGTGATTGAGAGATAAATTCCCGTGATGATGTTTTGAGATTATTCCCATTTATTGGGATGATATGATTGCTAGCGAAAGATGATGTCGACGCACACGGCATAGTAGTGAGATGACTTAGCCTACCGGACAGATATCGAATGCCATGCCGTGAAGGTGTTGTGTTTTGATGTCGAGCCTCATAATTTGGGGTGAGACGGCTTAGCCGATCGAGCTGAGATACGAATCCGTGCAATAAGCACGATGGTGTATCAGTACTAAAGATCTCCCAACTTAAAAATATTGATATTTACATGTTCCTTTAAAGTTGATGCTTTAATAATTATTTGAGGCTCTCGTTGATTTCATTTATGTTGTTACACTAGTCCATGAGAAGGTATACAGCTTTACATACTAGTACTATTCCATATTTGTTAACGTCGCTTTTTTCGGGGACGCTGTATCTTTAATAATGCAGGCGACGTTGACTAGTGATAGCGGTACACCCTCTTCTCAGCTGACTTGGTGAGCCCCACTTCTATAGGGGTCTTGTGTGTTTTGTTTTGTACGTATAGTGTTTTGAGGTATAGCCGGAGCCGGCACTATCATATCACTATTTTGTATCAATCAAATGCTTTGTAGACATAGTGTGGGTTATATTTTTATTTGGGAAGGTCATACCAGAAACTGATTTACTTGTAACACATGTTTCCACTTCTAAACCACAAACGTTTAATGTATTTTGGGAATTGTAAATGGGGTTTCTAAAAAAAATGTAATTGTTGTTATACATGTTACTCTTTCGTTGTCTAGTCATTGATATTCGTATTCGCACCATTCATGGGTAAGGTCGGGTAGAAAACATCAAGTAAGCTTTCTTAACTAGGATATCTCGGTTGAGCGCCAGTCGCACTTCCCAAGGTCAGGGCATGACAGTCTTCTTCCTTGCGCAGTAACAGTTCTCTTAAGCATTTCAGCAAACACAAAGAGGGCAGTGTATTTTCATACTAATTTCATAACATTCAAGGTTGGATATATCCCCAAACTTTTCATAGAATACAACCCACTCAACACTTAACCAACCTCACCCAGCAAGCAAGCATTTAAATCACACAAGATTCCTACTTCAGAAATTAAAACTTAAGCCCTAAAACCTCAAGAGTTTCAGCCATGGTATCATTTCACACCAATCAAGGGAGAAGAAGAAACAAAAGAAACTAAGAGATAAGAGAGAAATCAATATACCTTGAGAGTGATGAGTGAAGATTTTGCAATGGACTTGAAGAATGGAGAGTTGTGGATGATTTTCAGGTGTTAGAGGAGTAGGAAGAGTCGATTCTTTGTTTACGCAAAAGTGGGTGTAATTTTTATTTCAAGTGCTTAAAAGTTCAAAAACATACCCGACGACCCGTGATCGCGTACCTTTATAGCGTTCGCAGAGAACAAACTTTTTCCAAATGGACGCGATCACGTTTGTTCTTCGCGATCGCGTAAAGATAGGAAATATATTGCTCTGCATGAATGATTTACCTTGTCTACGATCGCGAAGGCCTGTGGTTTTCTGAACTTTTCCCCAGCTAATGGTTTGGACTGTTCGGTACACCCCGACCTTCTCTAATAAACTCCAAAAATTTTGAAACATGCCAGATTAGTCAAATAATATACTAAACTATTCTAAAATGGGAAATTTTAAAAGTTATTACCATTCGGCCAATTTTCATTATGTGATGGCATTTTTAAATTATGAGAATAAACAAGAAAATCAACAAGAAAACAATTAAGAAAATAAAATATTGTAAGAAAATAATTACACAAATATTCACAAATTTGGATTAAAGCACGTACGCTAACTTCTCAAGCAACCTAACTGCAATTGTTCCCCGGCAACGATGCCAATTTTGATGACGTCCAAGTCCACTACTAAAAAATAAATGGATACGGTGGCAAGAAATATAATATACCCAACTATGAGTCAGCCTCGAGAGAACAGTATGCAAGCGATTATACGTGTAAGAGAATTATCACTTATTATGCTAAGCCAAACGTTAATCAAGGTGTTTGTGAAAATATTATAACTAATTGCGAAAATATAAACTAACCTAGAAAGCGAGTAAAATCATCAATGTCTTCAAGCATGGATACACAGGGAATTACACTCAAGAAATGATCCAATGTATTTCACGATTTTATAACAACGAGCGAGTTTATGTCAATTACCCTCGATTATTAGTTCTTAATTAGCTTCTTCCGAAGAGTAACAAGACTTCCTAATTGAATTATCCCTAAAACATTTAACAGGTTAAGCACATCTGAATATGGCTACAAGTAGTTCAATCCTATCCCAAGGTAGAATCTATAAAACGGGGGTTAAAGCCTGAACTTCTTGTTAATTAATCTTTCCTAACCCCAAATTACCTTTTCAAAGATTAATTCGAAGTTAATGGGAGATTCCTATGGGTTAGTTAATCGCTTTAGAAATACTAAAGAACAAGAATAATTAAAGAAACAATTAACTCACTTTAATATTAATAAAAATCATTCAATACATAAGCACCACAAGATATTTAATCCTAACTTTAATGCTATATATTTCCATAAACAAGATTTAAGTAATGGAATAAATGCTACACACTTAGATATTCACTACAAAGAAACGAAATGAAGAAATGAATATAAATTATTAAGAAATCCTCTACCAAAAGCTTCAAATCTTGGAGTCTCAAGTGTGTGTTTTAAACCTTGGCTCCAAGCTTGTCTTTCTTAATCAAGAAGACCAAAAATTTGCCAAAGATCTATTTCCAATCAGCTAGGTCGTGTATTAAATGGTTTGGGAGTCAAAAATATGAAATGCCCATTATGTCCAGATTCTGCAGTTAATGACCGTCGTGATCGCTAAATAAGAACCGTGATCGTGGTGACCAACTTTTGCAATCCTACGCGATCGCTGAATAATAGACGTGTTCGCGAAGAACAGTTGACCTGGCTGACCGACCATTGATTTATGCATTCGCGTTAAGAAGAACCGCGATCGTAGATCACAACTTCCTAAAGCCACGAAATCGCGACTAGATCATCGCATTCGCGAAAGGCATTTGACTAGCCTTTGCCCATACATTTCATCAGCGCGTTCACGAAGCATATTTTCTTGGAACCCCGCGATCGCAGCGGTTCCTTCCGCGATCGCGAAGAGCATGACTGGCAGCAGTAAATTTTTCCCCTTTTTACTCATTTTGACTTGTTTTCTTCCATGTCTTCTCTAAATCACATAATACCTGAAATATGTCAAAAGAACTCAACAATTACCTTAGTCTTTCAACGAAAGCATACAAACTGAAGTATAAAGAAGAAGATCAGTTGGTAAATACCAACTTATCACCCGACCCCCAGCAACACCATCCCTGGGGCAGCATCATCAGTAACCGCAGCTCGTGTCCTCACCATCTGTGAGGGAATAGAAAGAGAAAAGCTCTAACTCCAAAATCAATAAATTTGCACAATAAGGAATGAAAGAAGTAGAATTTCCTAATTGTTATGTAGCCTCTCGAAGTTAAGTACAAATATCTTTTTACTGATCCGCAAGACTCTACTAAACCTGCTTATGACTCATAAAACCTATGAACCAAGAGCTCTGATACCAACTTGTCACAACCCAAAAACCCACCGTCGGGATCGTGATGGCATCTAGTTCCTAGACTAGGTAATCCTATTGCATCATGATGCCGATTAGAATATAACAACTTTAGAATTTGATAAATAATGTGAACTAAAATAAAATTGCCAAACGTAAATACAATTAGAAAATTCCCAAAATTGAGTAATATTGAGTCAGAACCTCGACATACAGTATACGTAAAGTCTCAAAAAAATATATCACTATTTGGAAGACATAAACAATAGAAAGTGATATAGAATGGAGACTTCGAGGGCTATGAACAGAATAGCAGGTATACCTTGAAGCCTCTAACAGCTCGGCACCACTCACTAACGACCCGCACAATTTGAGGTACCTGGAGCTGCAAATATAATGTGCAAAAGCATAGTTCGAATACACCACAGTCGGTACCTAGCAAGTATCAAAACTAACTTCGGGGGAGTAGTGACAGGGTCCGAGTCAAGAAACTTACTAGTCAAATAACATGTGCAAAAATATTGAAGATTGGAAACAAGAAGCATAACAGATGCCAATAATTGTAATCTCATCAAAACAAATGATATCAAATTAATACAAGTAAAGGCCTAGTTTCAACAGCAAATCATCAAATAGAATCTCACATATATGGCACCTTGTGCCCACATTATCAATCACCCTCGCACGGAAAAGACCTCGTGCCATAACATAAGTCACACCCCACATGGCAAAGACCTCGTGCCATATAATAATCTGATTCCGTATCAATTTCCAAATAACTCGTTCAAGAGAACTTTTCAAGAACCAATATAGTAATGCATGATAAGAACATTCGTTTTACTTCAATCTGTTATGCTACAAATAACTCAACTGAATATGAGGTAACAAGCCCACAGAGGTAAATACATCTTGGCAACCAAATCGTCAAGTGATAACAGAGGCATATATTAACATATTTGGAACAACGCAACAAATCATGTAAAAATGCATGACACCCATAATGAAGTCATAAGAACAAACGAGAATATCCTCATTTCGAAAATGCGACATAATTATTGCAAATGCAAAGACAGGCCCATCACATAAGCGACATCATGGTTGCAAAAGCAACCTGCACAGCCCCAAATGCATATCGGAAATGTGACACTAGCTTCACAATTGCCAAGATAGTCCACACAGTCAAACCTCGCAAATGCGGTGCCTACCTTGCAAATGCGAGTTACCCAAATGCGAAAAGGATCTCGCATTTGCAAGACCTGCAACACCAGTAAAGAACCTATGAATCTGAAGCTCAACTCAAATGATCTGAAACGTTCAAAACTCATTCGAGCCCCGACGGATCCACACCAAACATCCACGCAAGTATAGAAACATTATACGAACTCGCTCGCCAGCACAAAACACCAATATAACATTCGAAACAACGAATCAAACACCAATATACATAGAAATTGCATTGAAATTCAAGAACTTATAAAATCACATCCAAGCATCTGATTCCTACCAAACCAACTCGAAATGAAACAAAACATTGCACACAGGTTCCAAATGACAAAACTGACCTATTTCAAGTCCTAAACCAACATCCATCCCAACAACCAAAAAGTTAACCTATGGGTAAACTTAGGAAATTTCTAAACCTTTAAATTGTCAACTTTCAACAAAAAGAGCCAAATCAATCTAGGAACCTCCTAATCAAATTTCGGACCTACTCTAAGTCTAAAATCAATGTACGAACCTATTGTAACCATCAAAACACCATTCTTGGATTTCTTTCACATAAGTCAACCCTCGATCAACACCTCTCACCTAAGCTTCGAACTAAGAATCAATCATTCCAAATCAATCCACAACCTCCCCGGAACCAAACCAATCATCCCTGCATGTCACATAAGAAAACATTCACACAATGGAATCATACAAAGGGGAAACGGGGCTCAAATACAAAAAATAACTAGTCGGGTCGTTACACGATTTCGCATATCACGCTCGGTCCCCGAAGTCGCCTCCATGGCCAGTCGACGTCTCCACTGAACCTTCACAATGTTATATATTTTTTACCTCAAATTTTGAACCTGCATATCCAAGGCCATCGGTTCCCCGTCATAAGTCAAATACTTTTCCAACTACACTAAGCTGAAATTCAACACATGTGATGGATCCTCGTGGAACGTGAGAAGCATGGAAACATGGAACATTCGATGAACCCCCGAAAAGTTGTATTGAAAATCAAGCTTGTAAGCCACTTCGAAAACTCTCCCCAAGACCTCAAATGGACCAATAAACGAAGGACTCACCTTGCGCAGTAACGACCCGACCGGTCGTTTTGAGCTCTAACACGTCGTTCAGCGGTTTGAAGTCGTGAGCAGTTTCATTTCAGGTATTCTGACCCGTGGGCGTGGTCGGAATTGAATTTTAGGAAGTTTGGAATTGATTTGGAAAGAAAATCCTCATTTCAGAAGGCTTAAGTTGGAGAAATCAACTAAGATTGGAATTTTGAGTAAGCGACCACCGAATCAGGATTTGAAGGTTCCAGTAGGTTCGTATGAAGATTTTGGACTTGGGCGTATATTCGGATCGGGTTTTGGATAACCCGGGAGCATTTCGCCGTATATTGTTGGAGTTAGAATTTTAAAAAAATTTCATAAATTTGGGCTTGAAGTGCATTTCAGTGTCGCTGATGTCCGTTTGGGATTCTGATTCTGGGAATAGCTTTGTATGATGATTCTGGAGTTGGGAGCGCGATCGGAAATGAATTTGTATGTCCGTAGGTCATTTTGAAGCCATTTGGCTAAAGATAGGAATTTAAAGGTTTTTGAGAAATCCGACCGGAAGTGAAAGTTTTGATATCAAGGTCGGAATGCGATTCCGGAAGTTGGAGCACGTTCGTAATGCTGAATATGACTTGTGTGCAAAATTTGAGGTCAATCGGGTGTGATCTGATAAGTTTCAGCGTCGTATGTAGAAGTTTGGAATTTTAAGTTCTTAAAGAATTGGATTTGAGTGCGATTCGTGAATTCGGCATTGTTTGATGTGATTTGAGGGCTCGAGCAAGTCCGTGTCATGTTTTGGGACAGGTTGGTGAGATGGGACGGGGTCTCGGGGGGGGGAGAGGGGGAGGGTGGACTCCGGGTGGTTAATGGATCAATGTTGAAGTTGAAGAAGGTTGAAGACTGCTGTCATCTGGTGTAGCCGCACCTGTGAAGCTTTGACCACAGGTGCGGCTATGGGCACCGCAGGTGCGAGGTTTGGGATGGAGCTGAGGAGGCCGCAAGGGGTATTTTCGTTAGGCATCAAGGTAAGTAAATTCCTTCCATTTGTTAGATAAATACAAGATTATATGCATAGATTAGGCATGGAAATTGGTAGGAGATTGGGAAATTTTTGAAGAAACCTAGAAAATGTAAATTTGGAATTTAGCCACGAATTTGAGTACGGAATGTAGAGTAAATTTCATGATTGAACTAGTAGAGCTATGAGTAACATGAATTTTCGAGAATTTCGAATTTCCGGGCACGTGGGCTCGAGGGCAATTTTGTCATTTCTCCGATCGGGGTTGGGAAAGTGTATAATCTGAATTTGTTGTGAGTATTTGGATACATTTTCATTGCTTTGCCGTTATGTGGTATTTTCGGAGCATTATGCATCAGTTAGAGTCATCGGAAGGGCTTGGAAGTCGGTCTTGGAATTTCGGAGCGAGGTAAGTCTCCTTTCTAACTTTGTGAGGGGGAATTGTCCCCCTAGGTGAATTAATTAAGTATGTGCTATTGTCTTTGGGGGATACATACGCATGAGGTGACGGGAATCTGTGCGTAGCTACTAGTATGCCATGTCTGGGTAGCCTAGGACCCACTAGCATGCCTTACCTGTTGTACCTGTGATATTGTCTGTGATGTCAGACTGCTAATATAATCGAAATTGTAATTTAACGACTAAGGAAGATTAGAGTTTATTTTATAAATCATCTAAAAAGAGAATTTATTTCCTTCGCGGTCAATTGTATTTTCGAATGAGGTTGTGTTACTAAACGTTATATGAAACTCGGCAAGTGAATTTCGAAAAAGGGATTTAAATGCTATTTGTGGTTTTTAAAAGAGAAATCGATCATTTACTTGAGTATTTGTGTTCCCGACGTATTCGGGGTGGATTGTTGATTTTGCATATCTGCATGTGACCGCTTCGCAATTTACATTCCGCGAGCGGAGTGTTATTTCCCCTACTCTTATGGGAGCGGGTTGTACGCCACGGCGATATTTAGAATGCACTTTTGGTACGAGCCGTTCGATCCTCGGTAATGCATAGATATGATTGTTATATTGAGAGGTACATTTATGGGACGGTCCGTTCGATCCTCGACAGTTCACAAAGAGGATTATTATAATTAGAGATGCATTTTTGGTACGGGCCGTTCGATCCTCGGCAGTGCATAGATATGATTATTATATTGAGAGGTGCTCTTATGGGACGGGCCGTTCGATCCTCGGCAGTGCACATAGAGGGTAATTATATTGAGAGATGCGTTTTTGGTACGGGCCGTTCGATCCTCGGCAGTGCATAGACATGAGTATTTTATTGACAGGTGCACTTTAGGTACGGGTCGTTTGATCTTCGGTAGTGCACAGAGTGATTATTATGACGGCTCAGGCCTGTTGTTCTTATCCCGTATGCACATATTAAAGTGCTAAATGTTTTCTACATGATTTTGAAGTGATAAGGTATTTGGGAGAAAATAAAGGGGCAATTGTTTATTTAAGATATTAGGAAAATAATGAGAAAGTGGTATTTGTTGTTTATTTCCAGTATTTACCTGGAGTTCAAGGCCTTACATACATGCTGATTTACTGCCTTTACATGCTTATCGTGTTCATTTGACACTGTTAAATAAATTGTTGGCCCTTAGTGAGTGTCTAATTCGACCTCTCGTTAACTCTCTGAGGTTAGGTGGGCGACTTACTGAGTACACGTTGTTTTGTACTCATGCTGCACTTGTTGTGCATTTTTATTGCACGGGTACTTTCATAGAAATGTGGAGTATTCGGAAACTTAGGCGAGCTGCATCATCCGGAGGCGAATCACAACTAACAGACTCTCCTTCGTACTATACCTATTTCATTTAAATTTTCTTGTCCAGCTGTATTTCGGACAGGCTTGTAATGATTGTTGAATTCTTAGAAATTGCTCATGTACTTGTGACATCGGGTTCAGGGATATGTATTGGGATATAATTGCTTAGGTGAAATCTTTAAACCATTGTCTTAATCAGCAGACTTTTATTTGGTTATTATGTAATGAAGTGAAAGGAAGTGTTTTTCATAAATGTTTTAAAACGAAAAGTTATTTCAATTAATTAATGTTTTTTCTTGCCTGACCTTTTCGTCCGGCGCCATCACGACCTTAGGTATTTTTGGTCGTGACAACATGGTATCAGAGCGCTAGGTTCACGTAGTTCTCACGAGTCATGAGCAAGTCTAGTAGAGTCCTGAGGATCGGTATGAAGACGTCTGTACTTATCTTCGAGAGGATACATGGCTGTTAGGAGTACTTCCCTTCTTGATTCTTCATCGTGCGAGTTGATTCCTTTGAGGCTTATGCCTATTCTCATTCCTACTCAATCTTAGGCGTCATGAAGGGCTTGCTATGGATCAGGAGTTTGAGGAATAGGAATGGTGCTACGAATGTAATTCGAGATGCTTCCATGTGTAACTGGTCATGGCTGTTGTTATGGCCCTGCAGAGGAATAATATGTTATTTCAGCTCAATAGTTGTGTTTCTGGGAACCTTAAGCCTATGCTCAGGTAGTGATGATGCTTGCAATTGGTTGTCGCGCGGTGTCGTTATGATGATAGAATGTTTGCCCGTATGTTAAGGGTGATGAATGGTTTGAAGGGAGGTCTTCTTAGAGTTTGATTTCGAGATTTTAGTGCTTTTGTGTCGGCAGAGGAAGGGTATTTGGGTTATGAATGGTCCGGTTGGGGTTGATAAGGTAGTAAGACTTGGCGTCTTCAAGTGAGGTGGGATATGCACCTGTGACGTGTAGTCATCGTCATTGATCGGATGGAATGTGTTAGGTGCGGCAGTACTATGGTTTCTTCGGTTGCGTGGGGTTAGAGTATCGAGAAGAAGTGTTGAAGAATGCGGTTGGAAGGGATCGTGAGGTGCGGTGGTTCAGTACCGGATAAGTGTTGTTAATGAAGGAAGCTAGAGAATGATGATCTTCGGAGAGCGTGAAGTCATGGTGATCTGCTGGTTTGAGGGCTACAGAGAACGGTCCTGAAGTAAGGCTAGGCGGTGGTTCCATTTCTAAGAGGTCAGGTGTAAGAAGCGGAAGTCGAGCAGTCGCAAAGTGGGGAGTCCCACCATCTGCAGCTGGGTCGTAGGGTTGTCTTCGCATAGGGTCGCGGATCGTCAGCGTGTTGGCAAGTTATTTCATCTAAGGGAAAGGAGTAAAATGTTGATTGTGCATGGGATTTGGTGAATATGTGCACAAGTTGGTCCTGTCGGGCCAGGGTTACGCTTGGAAGATTCAGAACTTATGCTTAAGGCATGGGCGAGTTGTAAGGTTAGTGACTCAATCACGTGTTTCATTGAAAAGGGTGTTCTTGGGCTAGAGATCCCTGGAGTTGATTGTATTCGGGGCCAGTCGGAGTGGGTGACTCTCAATAGCGGTCCTAGTGAGATCAAAAGTTAAGAATACGATGTTAAAGGTTTCAGGCAGTAGTATGATCGAGAGTCGAGCATTTGCAGAGTAATTTCTGAGAAAAAGAAGGATGTGTGGAATTTTATATGAGGTGGTTCAACACGCAGGATAGCATTGGAGGAGTGAGAGAAATAGACTCTGGATTGAAGAGAAGATTATCAGAAGGGCATGAGACGGCTTGCGGGATTTGGGCAGCATAGGCTCGTGAATCAAGGTCACTCGGGATGAGTGAGGGTTGAGTTTGTTATGGGTTGAAGGAAGTTGTTATTATTCATGAGGCAATTGAAGATGATTAAAAGAAGATAGATTGATTAGCCATGGTTGAAATGGCACATTTGCGGCAGTAATCGGTTACTTTAATGTGAATTAGTATGCAGGTGGTTTGTGCCAATGTGTACGGGGCTTGTCGGCCGTCGTAACGGATCCCATGTCGGAGCATTTGAGTGCTATGGCCGGTCAGGTGTAGGCGGACCCCGGAAGGGTTATGGTGGTATACACTACTACTTAAGGATTTTCATGATTGGGTAATAATGGGAATTCACTCGTGTGTTGAGATGGTACTCTTGAATTGAGTCAAGTAAAAAGTTTCTATATGATGAAATTTTCACCCTATTGGTGGTTTGGAAGTTATGATGGAATGCTTGTGCTACCTCATGTTGGTATGTTAGGTGCGGGAAGAAGTATGTAACTGGGAGTAAGAATCGAGATTGAGGTCCGATGTTTATAAGGATGTCATAAGCTCGAAAGAGCAAGACAAAGTGATTTGAAATTTCATAGTAAGGTAGTGTTATCTTCAGTGTCACCTGAGATTGATATTCAGTGAAAGAGGCTTTGTACCCTGGTCATGGGTTCTTGTTGTGTTTTGCGGCCTTAGTGTGGTCGGTATTATGGATAAGCAGACTTGCTGCCTTGTGTGGAAGGTCGTGGAAGAATGACCGGAAAGAGATTGTATAAAGTGTGACATGTAATCACTTGATGGATTTCAGATTTGGACTGAGTATAAAGAAGTGCAATATTGCTTAATTAAGAATTTACACCTGAAGGGCGTTCGGTTCAGTTGATTATTGATTATGGGGGGTTAGTCCCGGTGATGATGGTTGTTCTCGTGTATTATGAGAGAAAGTGGGTTAATATGGACCCAGGAGAACGCTATTAGCTTAGTTGGTGCGAGCAAGGTGGCTCGATGTTTGTGGATGGATTTAAATATGATTATGGACTCTGTATGAGCCATGCATGTTCCATTCAGTAGAGCTCTTTTCATGGAAAGGTATTAGAACAACGAGTGGTGTTCCGTCTTCGTCAAATTCATGTGTTATTGTGATTGTGCCGTGTAAGTTGTGAAACAGCTTTGATAATTTCTTATGTGTTGAGGTCTTGCGTAGTGGGGATGTTATGTGAGAAGGATAGGTCTTGATATCCATAGTGTATATATATATAT
>MDKJ01006584.1:0-18057 GCA_005239525.1 Nicotiana knightiana | reverse complement strand
CATCTCTTCTTAATGAAATTTTTGGACTAGAATCCTCATTTTCTACTCACTGTATAAAACTGGCTGTTCTTGATGAATGAAGTTACTGTTTCTGTTTTGTTAGATGTGACTGTGTCGATGTTTATTGGAATGATAATGACTCTGTGAGTGTGATAGGTAATGTCTTGATGTTAGTATTTCTCCTATTGGTGCATGATCGTTTGCTTCAGATTATATGTATATAAATATGATAAGTACTCATGGTCCTATATTAGGAATCAAGTTGCATTAAGGTGTTAAATCTGACCTTCTCTATGGTCAGATTCCATCAATAAGAATGCAGAAATATGCTTTCGATTGAGTCTCTTTGGTAAATAAAGAGATTCAATAAGCAAGTCTCTAGATAGTTTAGGATATTGGCATTAGGGTAGATGAATTTGACTTCTTAATATTCCAATTCACCCCTTAGTAGTGCACAAACATTAGTATGGTTGGCTGAAGTTTACCCTTTTAAAGGGTATAAAATATGTAATTAAGAAAGGCATTAGAGTGAGGAATCTGAACCTTTGATTGGTCAGATTCATCCTCTAAAATGCCTAAATGAGCAAGCCTCTATATGGTTTGGAATTATGTTAAGTTAGAACTAGGGTAGATGAATCTGACTTCCTAATAGTCAAATTCACCCCATTAATAGTGCATAACAGTAGTTTAGCTTTGCTGAAAATTATCCTTCAAAGGATATAAGTGTGTAATGAGAAGGAGCTTTAGGAAAGTGAATCTGAAGTCACAATATAGTCGGATTCACTCCTCAAGATGCCCATAGTAGTCAAAGTATTTGAATAAATGCTTGCTAAAATCTGTTACATAACATAAAGATGATTGTTAAGAGTCTAAACAAAGTAATATCGTTGGGTTTGAATCTAACCCTTTCTATGGTTAGATTCAGTCCATAAAAAGGCATGAACATATTTTGTTCTCCTATGGCATCACTAAGGATGAAACTAACTTCCTTTTATGGATAGATTCATCTCACAAAATGCCCAAAGGTCTGTCGTTAATACTGTCCAAGTACTCAAACTTTGGACTTATAATTTTAGATTAACATTGAAAAATGCAGGTTTAAGTCTTCGAAGGACATGTTTGCTGGCTTGCATAGGAGCAGCAACTAGTTTTGTTTTCCTTTATGTATTTTTCCTATTAGTAAAAATCGGTATTATTATGGTAATGTAATAGCATATCTACAGTCTTCTATATACATTTCACCTTTTTCAGTTGTAAATATGGACTGAACTATATAAAATTTATGATCAGTTGTATTTTTCTTAAATCTGAAACGTTTATTGCTATAGTAGTTATGGGCCAGACCTGCTAAGGTCACCCGAGCTGGGCCAGACTCGCGAACTTTGCCCAATTGAGCCTGATAGTGTCTGAATTTCAGGCTATGGGGCCTGGAATGTTAGACCCATTAACTGTTTTAAACAATCTGTAACCAGTCATTTTCTCTTCTGTTGTCAATTAGCATGAGGAGTATTTTCATTTACGAAATCCGCTGTAAATTTCTCACTACTGAACACAAATGGGTTTCAAATCGATTATCAAAAGATAGAATCTAAAATCTGGGTTTTTTCTTAGACTGTCCGCTCTAAATAAAAGCAACCATGGCTTAGTTCAGTTTTTTTTAGGCTGTTCTGTCACAAAATTTAAGATAAAATTCCATGTTAGATCCAGGAGCTATGTATAAATACTCTTATTTAGTATATAGGAGTAGATCAAATGGTAAAGAAATCTTGTACATGTAACATTATATTCACAATTCAAATTTGCCTTATTTATTACCATATAGATGCGAGATGTGTTAGCATGTTTGTTCTTAACTATTTTTCGAATCATGTCCAAATGACCTAATTAGGATGGCCTAAAGTGATACAATTTGGGGCTTAAATTTAGCCATAGCCCAAAACATGTTATCTTTAGGCTATTGAACATCATTTTAGGTAATCCTTAGGTAGAATGAACACCTTTACTTTGAAAGTTGAAAAAAATTGAGTATTACATCAAATTACCTTAACCTACACTCGGGAGTGGCAACTCATGCCCCCGACCCTTAACTCTAAACAACTAATAAAATGCACGTAGCAATCACGGGTGCATTTCATGTGACGTTTTTGCCATGTGCTAAAAAAACAACAAGTGTACGCCATCGTAACTTGTCCAATATAAATCCATAAACGTCCTAATTGATTTTAAAACTAAAAATTCTCCCTCAAATGGAAAGCATAAAGAATAAACGAACATCGCCTCAAATAGGCACTATAAAACCGTCATGACCATAGTCTTGACCACGTAATCTACACTCGGATTTGACAATTCATGTCCCCGTCTTCAAACTTCAAACCATAATAAAATCACGTGTCACGATTACGGGTGCATTTCATGTGGCGTAATTGTAATATGTTCAAAAGCATAACAAGTGCACGTTCTCGTGACTTGTTTTCAAGCTAAATCCATACTTATCAAAACCGACTAAATTTCAAAGAGTCTAAATATACAATAGGGTAAAATATGTAAATAATCAGATAATTTAGGCCAAATATCAATAGCTAAGCGACCTTGATAGAACCACAGAACTCGGGAATGCCTAACACCTTCTCCCGGGTTAACAGAATTCCTTACTCGGATTTCTGGTCGCAGACAAATTAAAACAGAGTCAAAATTTCCTCGGTTTGGGATTTTAAAATAAAATGGTGTCCCTGAGCATCGTCGAAAATCCGGGTGGCGACTCTGAAAAATTAAAATAAATCCCAAATCCGAATAATGTCACTAAAGTGGAAAACCTCCCTTATTACCCTTCACTAATCCACGGGCAGTGAAAAAGGAGGTGTGACAGCTCTGGCGACTCTGCTGGGGAGTAGAACCCAGAATCACTGGTTCAGGGTTCAAGAATTCGGGCTTAGAATAAATTGTTTTATTTGGCTTTATTATATGATTTTTACATGTTTAAACCTAACGTGCTAAATGTCGCTTTTTACCGCTGCGATATTATCTGAACTGTATATAAACTATGCCGAAACCCTTCTTCTCTCTGAGTCTTCTAAATAATCTGGGAAGTGTGCACTTCGTGTGACTTCTTTTTTGTTAGAGTCATATTCGAATTTTAGAACGAGGTACGGACAAGTTGCAAAGCCGGTGAAGTTTCTGTATTCCTGGTACGCTGCCTCGACCTCGGCTCGAGCTGTCTGCTTGGGTAAGCCTGGTCTAGAAAAAAACCCCAGGTTTAAACCTAGAATAACAAAACCTCATGCCGGATCCCTAGCAGGAACGCTTATCTGCATCATGTGCATTTGACTTAGGGGACTCAACACAGGGGTTGAATCCGTCTTGGACAGGTGTACCCGAAATGAAAGACTACCCTGATGCATCTTACTTGCTACGTATGCATTTATTTGTTTCAGCTTGTGTATTGACCGGCTAAACCAAAAATAAATGATGATGAACAGAAAAACCAAGAGTGAGGCAGAATAGAGAAACCACCCTGTTTTGAAAATCCTCGTATTTATCTCGAAACTCTGCCGAAATTTCTGGAAAAAAATAAAACAAAATGAGTGGGTGTATATTTTTAATTAGTCAGGATTTTTCCGAACTACTCATTGTTTGATTCTCACGGGTGTGGGATACATAGGCAACCCTCATCGGGTCCAACTCCATTTTTCAACATCAAAAGGATATAGCCCTAAATAAAATTAGGTGACGCCATTATAGCCTGATCGCCCAAAGGGGGCGCCGGAAGGCCGTTTTTGCTAAAGTGGCCGACTGTGTTTTGTCTTTAAATTTCGACCCAATTCGCGAACACAGCCTTAAAAAAAAGCTTCCGACCCGAAGTATTAAAGGGTCGTATTCGCAAAGGTGGTCCTTTTTTCTTTATTACAAAACCCTTTGCCAAAATGACACTTTTAAAAAAAAATTCTGTGGTTTTAATCAAAAACGAATGTGCATGATGAATACAGTTGAAAACATCCCCTTCAGGGCAGTCGAGGAAATCCCTCTAGGACTCCATATGTGGTGGAGCAACTTGGGGGAAGCTAGTAGAAAGTCTGTTATAAAGGCTTTAGGGGGACTTACTGGTCTCCTCAAAATCAAGCCGAGGTTGGACATCGTCGAGGCTCTAGTACCGCTTTGGGATCCCGCCCACAATGTGTTCCACTTTTTAGAATTTGAATTGACGCCCACGCTAGAGGAAATAACGGGGTATGCTGGTCTCAATGATAATCTTATAAGTCGGTACCCAGTGGCACCTAGGGCGGTGACTCCACATAAGTTTTTGGATCTGTTGAACATTATTCGGGACGACCAAGACCCCCACCTGTCTCAAGGTTTCTGCACTTTCTATTTTCTTTACAGACGTTATGGAGATCCCCAGGGTTATGAGGCTAACAATACTGGTCTAACTCACAAATATCAGGCTAAATGGGAAGCCCGCCGGGGGCTAGCTTTTGTGGTAGCATTCTTTAGCACCTTTATTTGCCCAATGAGTGACAGATGCATAGACATCGGGCTTGTGGGAATAGCAGATTTCATGATGGAAAAGTGCAATGGCACACTTATACCGATGGTCTTAGCCGAAATTTACCTTGCTCTGCCAATTTGCCAATCTGGGGGAAAGTTTTTTGAGGGGTGCAACCTGCTCCTAAAAATCTGGCTGATCGAGCACCTCTGTCACCGCCAAGGCTACATGAACTACGGCTTAACCGGTTTGAATTGCATCGAGGAACATGGTACTCGGGTAAAAGGCCACCAATTTCTTGAGGGCACGGAAGCCTGCCACTCATACTTGAGTTCACTAACTGCCGACCAAATCGAGTGGACGTTCGGGTGGCTCCCTGTTAGCGAGTTTATCAATATGTCTGCTGAGGTTTGCTATCTCCTATTAATGGGCCTGCGAAGCATTCAGCCATATGCCCTACACTGGGTCTTACACCAGTTGGGGAGACAACAGGGTGTTCCCCATGACGAGGATTTGAGCCAACAAGCCATTGAGTTATGCCCAAGAGTTGCATTTCCTGAAGGCAGGGTCCATCAAATCTGGAACGAGTGCAGGTTTTTAGAACCTCAAACTCGGGTGAGAGACTTATCCAAAGGGGAAGTGGAGCCCGCCTACACTTCTTGGTATGGCGTAAGAGGCAGGGAGCATCAAGAGCAAGAATGAACTGCAAAGAGACCCCATGTACAACAATTCACCGAGCAAACTCAAGAGCATTGGGCTTAGTTAGAAAAGGAAAACAGCTACCGAGCTACCATAAGCAAGTTGGAGGCCCAGGTCAGGGAAATCAAGTTCAAAAACATTCTACATATTGCCACAATTGAAGGGGAGAAAAATAGATTAGCCCAAGAAAATGAAGTCCTTCGGGCCCAGATACAGGGATTGAAAACAACTGTTGAGAACCTAGAGAGAAGCAGAATTGATGAAAGTCTTATCAACAGCCTGAGGCAAAACGTATGCAGCTATGGGAATGATTTAGACAAAGCTGAAGAAGAACTGGCCGAAGTTTGTGCAAGATTAACAAGAAGTGCAGAAGAAAGAACAGAGTTTGTCCAGAGACTAAAAAGGAAATATGACCAGGAAGTCGTAGGCTTGAAGGAAAAATTTGCCGCCCTCGAGAACGAAATGGCCAAACCGGCAAAAAGATTTAAGACAGAGAGGGACCAGTGCTACGCCATGATGGCTCGGTTAGAAAAAGAGTTGCAACAATGGAAAGAACATAGTCACAAAGACGCCCAGACTTTAGAGGTGAGATCCCAGCAAATCGGGTGCCTGCTTCAAGAAGGGTCCAAGAGATAGCTGACTATATCGTCACCAGATGCCAGTAATGCGAAGATATGACTCAGACCACTTTCTTCTTAGCGGTTATGATCATCGTCCACAAGATAATGGACAACCTTTACCGCCTCCGGCAAGACATAGCACGCAGGCCCGTGGCAAGGCCGAATGATGCCCCACCGGCCCCTGGAGCAACGGAAGCACTAATGTATTTTTGATGTTTCTCGAGTCTGTATTTCACTTTTCTAGTCGTAGTCATGTATTGATTCCACAGTAGTTTTTATATTTTTAGAAAATATGTGTCGAGTCTGTTTTGCAAACCCTGTAATTCCAAAAGTGGGCCACAAGTTTTCTGTAATCAGAAGTGTTTTATTTAATGAATCCAAATTTTTAGAATGAAGCTTTTAGAAAAAATATGCATTTATGTCCTTTGAGTTTTGCTAGCATGAACTCCGTGATGATCTGATTCATGCAACACCGTGATATGTAGGCAATCCACATAGGATTCGATCATAACCATAAGAAAGGAAATCAAGCGAGGAATAAAAAAGCGGAAGCAATAAAAAGGAAGGGCAAGAATGATATAAAGAAAAACAAACCGAGAGATAAAGCAGGGATGAAGTACACAACTGTTGCAAAAACATATAGAAAAGCATTTAAATTGATCAGGTGCATTGCATACCCCATACATGGGATTGCCTATGTGATAAATGTTTCAACCTAACGTTTTGTTGGTTCAATCTTAAGGTATTTTTAGGTGGTTGGTTTTGCGGTAACCTGGCTTCCCATCCTTACTTCACTAGATCAAAAGGGAGCATAGAAATGACGTTTGAAAGTCACTTGCCAATCGTCAACTCTTCCGTGGAAGACCTAAATCCAGCCATCCCAACATCTGAGTCAGCAATAGCTGAAGAGAACAGGACCCTGCGTTGCCGCATGCTGGAAATGTGGGACGCATGGTCCAATGGTAGGGAACCACCCAGTACCATCCCGGGTTTCCCATAGATAATCCCCAGGGTAGGAGGGACGTCCAACATCCCCATAAGCTACCCAGTCACGCAATTTAGATATCCAACTATGTCGGCTCACTTTTCCGGAAGGCCTTCTGAGGTTCACCCCCAGGCCTTGTTTTCTAGTGTGTTTTCCAACATTTTCACCGCACCACCAATCACCTCCACAGCCCCACCAACTATCTCCAGGCCAAGTTTCGAGACGCCAGCATTCACATTCCAAACACCATCCGTCCATCAGGATACCGCTCATGCTACTCCCAATGCATATCCCCAACAAACTCAGCCTGAGTACACTTTGGGATAGGATAAGAAAAGCTTCGAGCACGAAGAAATAACTCGAAAAATGAAGAGTATTGAACAGAGCCTCAAAAATATACAAGGGCTGTGCGGGCAGAAAAGTGTCTCCTATGCGGACTTGTGCATGTTCCCGCACGTCCATTTGCCTCTCGGGTCCAAACCCCCAAGTTCGAAAAATATGACGGGCATGGGGACCCTTAGCCCATCTGAAAAGGTACTACAACCAGCTCAGGGGAGCAGGTGGGAAGGAGGAACTTCTCATGGCATATTTTGGAGAAAGCTTGACAAGGATTGCATCAGAATGGTACATGGACCAGAATATATCCCGCTGGCACATATGGGATGACCTGGCATGGGACTTTGTCCGGCAGATCCAATACAATGTGGACATCGCTCCCGATAGGAACTCACGATCCAATTTAAAAAAGAAACCCTCAGAGAGTTTCAGAGAGTAAGCCATCAAATGGCGTGAGCAGGCCTCCAGGGTCAAACCTCCGATGGACGAGGTTGAAATGGTCAGTGTCTTTCTACAAGCACAGGAAGCTGATTACTTCCAAAATATGATGTCCTCCATGGGCAAACCATTCGCGGAAGCAATCAAAATTGGAGAAATGGTGGAGAATGGTCTAAAAACAGGTCGTATCCTGAACCAATCTGCCATAAGAGCAACCTCTCAGGCCATCCAAAGCGGATCCGGGGTTGCAGCCAACAGGAAAAAGAAATAAGAAGGGGCCATGATGGTTTCCGATGTGAGGAAGCCTCGGTAATACCCACGTCCATTTCCCAAAGCTACCCAACATTACTATCCTCACCAAGATGCAGCTTATGCTTCGCCCCCTTTTCCCTATGCGGTAATGAACGCTGAGCCACATCCCAGGCCGCAACAACAATACAATCAGAATAGAACTCCACCCCCAAAAAATAACCATCGTCCCCCAGCTCCATATAATCCATGCCCTCCTCAAAAAAACTACCCATACAATGCCTATCCCCGAGAACCACCAAGGAGACTTAATTTCACTCCCATCGGAGAGCCGTATTCCAGCCTCTTCCCAAAGCTGGTCCATATGGGACTCCTGCTACCCGTACCTCCAAATAGGCAGAATCCTCAATCACAATCATATAGACGGGGTACTAGGTGTGCTTACCATTCCGGAGCAGAAGGGCATGAAACGGAGGGTTGCTGGACCCTCAAAAGGGCCGTGGAAAGCCTTATTGAGCAAAAGAAAGTGGTTTAAGGGACGAAGAAGCTCCCAATGTGACGAACAATCCACTGCCCACTCAAAATCATGGGCCCATCATCAGCATGATTTGCGAGGACCAGGATTTTGATCCAGCTCTAAAGGCCATCATCGCCATCGCACATGTAGAAAGAAAACCCAAGGCGGCACCCAAACCAGTCAAGGAGATGAAGAAGAGTAACCCCGTCCACCAGGTCACAGAAAAGGCTGAGACTGGAACAAATAAGGTACCCTCTAAAGATACTGTCCTTTATATCCCCAAGGCACATAGGAAGGAACAAAGTGTGTTGAGCCCTCCCATAAGGTTACAATTCAACAAGGCAATAATGAATGGCCCAAAAGTGTACGTGCCAAAGGGAACGTATGCGGCGCAGGGGCAAATAATTTCACCCAGGCTGAATGAGCCCGTGGTTATTAGTCGCGCCCATGGAATTACCACATGACGGTGGTGACATACAAAGGGAAAGAGATTACTGGGAAAACATGCGATATAAACTCTTCAGAGAAATACCTCGACCCGTAAGTATTAAACAAAAGCAAGATAAAATGCTTTCCGCCCAAAAGGCCGATCAGTGCCGGAGAGGCAGAAGAATTCTTCATGAATATGAAAACCTCTGAATACGCCATAATCGAAGAGCTCAGAAAGTCCCCCACTCAGGTCTCGCTTCTATCCTTGCTCGTAAATTCAAACGAGCATCAGAAGATCCTGATCAAAACCCTCCACGAAGCATACGTTCCGGCCAACACCACAGTCGAGCAAATGGAAAGGATGGCAGAAATGTTTTTTGAAGTCAACCGGATTTCATTCAGCAAGAATAATTTGCCCCCGGAAGGGGCCACCCACAACAAAGCTCTCCACCTAACTGTTAAATGTAAAGGTTACTATGTGAAAAGAGTTATGATGGCCGGTGGATCTGGGGTTGATATTTTCCCTCTATCGACCCTACAAAGAATGGAGATCGGGACTGAGAGAATCAGGCCCAACAATGTGTGCGTCTGTGCATTCGATTGTATCAAGAGAGACATGATCGGGGAGATTGATTTGGTCTTGACAATCGGCCCTGTAGATTTCGAAGTGACATTCTAGGTCATGGATATGGATACTTCCTACATTATCTCCTGAGAATGCTTTGGATCCATGCGGCAGAGGCAGTGCCATCTACTCTCCACTAGATGGTTAACATCGAATATGAGGACCAGGAAATCTTGGTCCATGGGGAAGATGAGCAATCTATTTACAGGGACCCATTAGCCCCATGTCTGGAAGCAAGAGAGGGCGGCGAGCACATAGTCTACCAGGCTTTCGAGATTGTGGTTGCGGACCAGCATGAGTAAGAAACCCCGTTCCCTCAACCCTTCCTATCAAACGCGTCAATTATGGTTGCCAACGACATGATCAAACACGGGTACACACCTGGAAAAGGGCTCGGGGTGTCCTTGCAAGGCATTAAAGAACCCGTCACTTTGCCTATCAATAAAAAGTTTTTTGGCATAGGGTTTCGAGCTACCCCCAACGATGAATAATGGGCTGATCAACGTAAGAAAAATGGTTGGGTATTTCCTCAGTCGATCCCACATATCACCACATCATTTGTCAAGCCACAATACGTGGAGGAAGAGGAAGAGGCTTTCACGGCCGAAGAAATAGAATAAATATGCCGAGCAATGAGGCAGATGTTGTATGAGGCCCAGATGGTCTAACCAGGAGAAGGCTCCAGCACTGCCGAAGTACAATATATGGGGCCTGCCGCTAAGTTGCAAAACTGGGAGGCTACTCCATTCCCCGTCAGGCGGGAGTCCCGGTAGTTCAGCTTTTGCCATCCTTTCTGCACTATGACTTATTTCAGGGTGTAACTCAAGTGTTTTTAAATTCTTGCCTTTAAATTTCGATGTAAACCCTCCTATGTTCAAATTCAATGAAATGAAATGAAAATTTCATCGTCTACTATTCTTTCTGATTTTTGTTTACTTTTCTTATTTTTTCAGTCCTAATAATGTGGCTTTAAAAAACATGACATGCTTGCGGACTTCATGCCCTGATCTTAATACGCCGTCTAACCTCGAAATAATGAATCAAGAACTGGAATATGATGAAGAAGAGGCTTTTAGGGAAATAAATCGAGAATTGGAACAGTTCGAGAATAAGCCTAAGCCAAACTTAACGAAACGGAACCCTTTAACTTGGGCAATGAAGAAGAGATTCGAGAAACCATGATAAGCGTCCACACGGATGAAAAGACTAGAGACGCCTTGATTCAACTCCTATTTTAATTCAAAGACATATTTGCTTGGTCCTACGACGACATGCCCGGACTAAGTATGGACTTGGTGGTACACAAATTGCCAACCTACCCCGGTCATCCACCTGTCCAACAAAAGAAAAGGAAATTTAAAACAGACATGAGTGACAAGATAAAAGAAGAGGTCGCTAAACAACTAAAGGCTGGAGTAATCCGAGTGGTCCAATACAGCACCTGGCTGGCCAATGTGGTTCCGGTGCCTAAAAAGGATGGAAAGGTCCGAGTATATGTCAACTACCGGGATCTGAATAAAGCCAGTCCCAAAGATAATGTTCCACTGCCAAACATACACATCCTAGTTGACAATTTTTCCAAACACGAGGTACAGTCTTTTGTCGATTGCTATGCCGGATATCACCAGGTGTTGATGGATGAAGGAGATGCAGAAAAGACAGCCTTCACTACACCCTGGGGAACATACTGTTATCGGGTCATGCCGTTTGTTTAAAGAACGCTGGGGCAACTTATATGAGGGCCATGATCGCCATATTTCATGACATGATGCATCAGGAGATTGAGGTGTTCGTGGATAATGTGATCATTAAGTCCAGAATCCAAAGTGACCATGTGCAGCATTTGAGGAAATTCTTCAAACGTCTACGCATATATGATTTGAAATTAAACCCAGCCAAATGCACTTTCGGAGTTCCATCCGGAAAATTACTGGGATTTATAGTCAGTCGACGGGGCATCAAGCTGGACCCAACAAAGATAAAATCTATCTGGGATCTCCCACCACCAAGAACCACGAAGGAAATCATGAGTCTGTTGGGTAGGTTGAATTACATCAGCAGGTTCATCGCTCAGTTGACCTCCACATGCGAGCCTATATTTAAGCTATTGAAAAAAGATGCGGCCATCAAATGGACAGATGAGTGCCAAGACGCTTTTGACAAGATCAAAGAATATCTGTCAAATCCTCCAGTGCTAGTCCCACCAAAACCAGGGAGACCTCTGTTCCTATACCTGACAGTGCTAGAAAACTCCTTTGGGTGTGTTCTCGGGCAACACGATGAAACTGGGAAGAAAGAGCAGGCCATTTATTACTTAAATAAGAAGTTCACAAGCTACGAAGCCAAGTATTCACAGTTAGAAAGAACTTGTTGTGCTCTAACTTGGGTTGCTCAGAAGCTCTGACATTATTTATTGTCTTATACCACCTACCTCATCACAAGGCTGGATCCTTTTAAACACATATTCCAAAAGCCAATGCCCACCGGGAGAGTAGCGAAATGGCAAATCTTGCTCACGGAATTCGATATTGTCTATGTCACTCGCACAGCTATGAAAACTCAATCATTGGCTGATCATCTAGCTGAAAATCCGGTTATGATGAATACCAGCCCTTGACCACTTATTTTCCGGATGATGAAATCAACTCCGTCAAAGTAATCTCGGAAGGCACTGACACCTGGAAAATGTTCTTCGATGGAGAAGCCAATGCGAAAGGTATCGGGATAGGGGCAATCTTGATTTCACCCACAGGACAACACTACCCAGCCACGGCCCGCCTCCATTTCTTCTGCACAAACAATACCGCTGAATATGAAGCTTGTATAATGGGCATGAACATGGCCATTGACATGGATGTAGAAGAGTTGTTGATCATGGGAGACCTGACTTGATCATTAAGCAGGCTCAAGGAGAGTGGGAAACTCGAGATGTTAAACTCCTTCCCTACAGACAGCATGTGGAGAATCTTAGTAAGTGATTTAAAGTCGACGAGTTCAGATATATTCCTCGGTGCCACAATGAGTTAGTTGATGCGCTGGCCACCCTAGCTGCAATGCTGCCCTATCCAGGTAATGTTCACATAGACCCATTGGAGATCCAAATCAAGGAAAGACATGGTTATAGCAACACGGTCGAAGTATAACCCAATGTCCAACCATGGTATCATGATATTAAAAGATTTTTGAAGATAAGAGAATATCCCGAGCAGGCAACGGAGACCAAAAGAGAACCATCCGAAGGCTCGCTAGCAGTTTCTTCCTAAGTGGGGAAGTACTGTATAAAAGGACTCCCGATCTAAATATGTTAAGATGTGTAGACGCCAAAGAAGCCGAAAGGATCACGGGGCGAAGTCCATTCAGGAGTATGCGGCCCCCACATGAATGGGTACGTCCTCGCAAAGAAAATCTTGTGGGCTGGATATTATTGGATGACCATGGAGAAAGATTGTTTTGGTTTCGTCCGGAAGTGCCATAAGTGTCAAATACATGACGACCTAATCCATGCACTACCATCAGAACTACATCCTATGTCGGCACCCTGGCCATTTGTTTCTTGGGGAATGGATGTCATTGGGCCAATCGAGCCAAGGGCCTCAAACGGGCATAGATTCATTTTGGTTGCTATCGACTATTTTACAAAATGGGTCGAGGCCGTTACGTTCAAAGTTGTCACCAAGAAAGTGGTAGTGGATTTCGTGCATGCTAATATCATCTGTCGTTTTGGTATCCCAAAAACTATCATTACCGACAACGCCGCGAATCTAAACAGTAACTTGATGAGGGAGGTATGTGAACAGTTCCAGATAACACACCACAACTCAAGCCCTTACCAGCCCAAAGAAAATGGCTCCGTTGAAGCAGCAAACAAAAACATCAAGAAAATTCTCAGGAAAATGATTCAAACATCCAGGAAATGGAATGAATTGACTTTTGCATTGTTGGGATATCGCACGACCGTGCGTACATCGGTTGGAGCTACCCCTTACCTATTGGTTTATGGCACTGAAGCAGTAATACCCGCCGAAGTCGGATTTCCTTCCCTTCGGGTTATTGTGGAAGCAGAAATTGAAGACAATGAGTGGGTCAAGACCCGACTGGAGAAATTAACTCTGATTGATGAGAAAAGAATGGTCGAAGTGTGCTACAGACAATTATACCAGCAAAGAATGGCCCGCGCTTACAAAAAGAAAGTGCGACCTAGGAACATCGAAGTAGGGCAACTCGTTTTAAGACGTATCATCCCACACCACGAAGAAGAGAAAGGAAAATTCACCCCAAACTGGAAAGGTCCATACATCATAAGGAAATTGCTACCAAAAGAAGCGTTATATCTGGGGGACATCAAAGGAAATGACCCCGAAACGGTTGTCAATGCAGATGCCGTCAAAAGGTACTATGTTTGATCCTCTATATATTTGCAAGTGTTCTTCGGTTGGGATGACGAAGGTCTCATTCTTGCTACCCAAACAAAATTAAACCTTTTGCAAACCCTTTGAGCCGGTTACTCTTCTTTGATTACCCTCTTTGGAACCCGAAGGTGTTATTGAAAAAAAATAAAATAAAATAAAAATGACAACAACAACAAAAGTCTCCTGAACTATGTTCGACTTGATTCTGAAAGGTACGTAGGCAACCTCTCCCTGGGGTTCAGTCACACCAAAATAAAAATCCATATTTCCCCAAGAATTTAAGCTGGGGAAAGTGTTAAGATTCAGAAATGTGTCGCCGGAGGGGTTCCAAAGTTGTAATTCAATACAATTTCTTTGTACCAAAACCCTGTTCAAGTCCTTCCGATCAATCGGCAAAGATGTCCAAAATTGGAGGATACAGTTGTTTGGAGCTGATACAAGCAATGAGAGAAATTAAAATGAGAGAGTCTTATCGGTGAAAACCCACACGGGCATTGTAAGGCGACGGTGAGTAGAGAAATTGAAAATGAGAGAGTCTTGTTAGTGAAAACTCGCAAAGAGCACTACAAGACGACGGTAAGAACAGAAATGAGAGAGGTTAGTCGATGAAAACCCGTAAAGGGCGCCACTAATCGAAAAGGATAATGGATCACTGATATGGACGCAGTCCGGGGCAAGGTTTCTCGATCTCGGGGTAATAGTTGTGATGAATTTCTGAGAGTCGGACGGTTTACACGGATAAGACATCCAGTCCAAAAGGCATGTCAGGATCATTGAAGTCCGCATGCACTCCAGAGAAGTCCTTCTTTCCTTTCCCCCGAAAGGGATACTTTTTGTTTAAATTCATTGTCCATTCTGTCGTTTATTTTTCTTTTAATCCCTTTCGGTATAACTCTATCCCGAAACTAAGATAAAGAAAGGATGGCAAGACTGATTTACAGGGATCTCATTTGACACGGGCTAATATGCAAAAGGCATCGAGCCTCGTCAGAGGCATCGAGTCGATCTCGACTGGCCATAGTGGCCGATACTTCAAACTCAAAACCCTTGAAAGGAGGAAATCAAATTGAAGTGCCTATAAATGCGATTGAAGTTGAAAGGTTGAGCCCCTCGTGGCTAACCATCTTGGAAGGGTTTGAAAACCCAAAATATTCCAAATGACCTAAAGTTACAGTTGGAACAAAAGTCAGGAATGAAAAGCCATAAAGGCGAAATAAAGTTGGAAAGGTTAAGTCCCACGCGACTAACCATCACAGCAGAATTTGAGGGGCCAAAAATCCCCCTGGTACTCTGGAAATCAAAAAGAAAAGCAAGTGAAAAGCCTACAAAGGCAAAGTAAAATGTTGCATCCCACGTGAATGATCGCCATGGCGAAATTTGGAAAGCCAAGGCCCCTAGGATTAGAGATGAAACCCAATCCCCAGCAAGCAAACAAGCAAGCAAGTGGTTGAGGTCTTCATCAAAAGAACTGAGATCAAGCAGTTAAAAATCAAGGCCGCAAAACCAACCACCGTTTCAAACTAACAAATTGTTCTTTGTTTGAAAATAGGAAACAGGTGCAACAACAACCGTGCAAAAAGCAGATGCGATCAAAAGGAATTGCGCAAGATCTAGAAGGAGCTCTGCAACATTGACTCCAAAGAAAGGGAAGTTTCCTCCAATAATCTTTTCCCGTATATATATGAAAAAGAAGAAATGCAGTTGAATATGATGCAACCCTAAATTAGCATAGGGTCCTCAACCCCTAGCCAAACATTTTCCAACCGAGGATATCCCAGTCCTCAGTTGATGCCAACATAGGGTCTCACACCCAAGTAGACACCGGCATAACCCAGTGATCTCTTCTTTTTCTGAAAACAACATAACCTGTTGATCACTCCCTTTTCCAAATAACAACATAACATGTTGACCTTTCCAGACACCAGCATAACCTGGTGATCTTCCTAACAACAGCATAACTTGGTGATCATCTTCAAACACTGGCATAACCCAATGATCTCTTTTTCAGGCAACAGCATGACCTGTTGACCTTTCCAGACACTGGCATAACCTGGTGATCTTCCTGACAACAGCATAACCTGGTGATCATCTTCAGACACTAGCATAACCCAGTGATCTCTTTTTCAGGCAACAGCATGACCTGTTGACCTTTCCAGACACTGGCATAACCTGGTGATCTTCCTGACAACAGCATAACCTGGTGATCATCTTCAGACACTAGCATAACCCAGTGATCTCTTTTTCAGGCAACAGCATGACCTGTTGACCTTTCCAGACACTGGCATAACCTGGTGACCTTCCTGACAACAGCATAACCTGTTGATCATCTTCAGACACTGGCATAACCTAGTGATCTCTTTTCCCTAGGCAATAGCGTAACCTGTTGACCGCTCCAGACACCAGCATAACCTGGTGATCTTCCTGACAACAGCATAACCTGTTGATCATCTTCAGGCACTGGCATAACCCAGTGATCTCTTTTCCCCAGGCAACAGCGTAACCTGTTGACCTCTCCAGACACCGGCATAACCTGGTGACCTTCCTAACAACAGCATAACCTGGTGATCATCTTCAGACACTGGCATAACCTGGTGATCTCTTTTTCAGGCAACAACATGACCTGTTGACCTTTCCAGACACTGGCATAACCTGGTGATCTTACTGACAACAGTAACCTATTGATCATCTTCAGACACTGGCATAACCCAGTGATCTCTTTTTCAGGCAACAGCATAACCTGTTGACCTCCCCAGACACCGGCATAACCTGGTGATCTTCCTGACAACAGCATAACCTGTTGATTATCTCCAGAAATTGGCATAACCAGTGATCTCTTTTGTGACAACAAAATAACCTGTTGATCCTTCCCCAAACACCGGCATAACCTAGTGATCTCTTCCTGATGACAGCACGACCTGTCGATCTTTTCCAACATAGGGTCTCCAACCCCTAGTTGGTTTCACCTTTTAGGCATAGGGTATCCAACCCCTAGTCTGCATTCACTCCGGGTACACAGGTCCAGGCCTTTTATTGCTTTTAATAATAAAATAGCATAGATTTTATTAAAATAACTCACAAAATTTTCCTAGTGAAAACTAAGGCAGAAAATTTTGTTCGTTTGTTTTGATTTTGTGCAGATTACGATTCTAGAACATTGGAACTCGAGACGACCAAAGTAGAAGTTTCAATCCAAAATAACAAAATAAAATAAAAAAAAGAGGAAAGAGAAGATTGAATCCAAAAGTGCATAAACGGGGAAGATGTGGACTATTCAGGATGAGATTGAAGTCATCCGTCCAGTATGTCCTGCTTTGATCCGAGGAACGACAAGACAAAACCAGCACCTGCGACTAACAAGCATCAGGATCCAAGTCAGAGTCAGCAAAAGATCAAGACTCAAGACCAAGTCCCATATAGGAATCTTGTAATTTAGCAGCTGATAGGCTTTAGTTAGTACTTCAGTTTGTACTTGGGTATAATAAGGAGATCAGTAGCAGTAACAGCAGCAACTGCAGTGAAACCACAGTTACTCGGTAGTCCGAGCTACAAAAACATCCAGAACTACACTGACCTGATTCCTTTATAGCCAAGGATATGTAGGCAACCTCTGAAGCAGGGTTCGGTCAAACTTTTCAAAAACGCTTTACATGGAGTATTTGAACAGGTAAAAGTTGTTCATAACTACTCACTTGGTCTTTTCCCGAAAACTCTTCGCGTTTTCGGGCAAAGGGGGCAATTGTGAGCATGTAATTTTTTACCGACCATATATTCCTACAAAATTCCATAAATTAATTAGTTTTATAAATTTTATTGAATTTCAATTCTATTTGTGAATTAATTTTGCATTGTATGGCCATAATTTGCCTTTTAATATTTATAAATAATTCAAGGTTGCATAACCTCAATCTTTTATTAGAAAATTACAAAAAAAAATTCGATCTTTTAAATAATTACAGAGTTTTAATGGTCAATTGCATAACTTGATCCTTTTTCATAAGAAAATTATGAAATTTGCTAGAGGTATTAGACTAAATTGTTTTACTCCTAGTTAATTTATCAATTAATTAGACAACGACTAAGTTATAATTAATTACCACATTTTGTTAAGTTTTAATTTAATTAGAATTAATTAATTAACTTAAATGAGTAAATTAATCTTAAAACCAGACCTGGGCTTAAGCCTACCCAGGTCCAAAACCTCTCCCCGTAAACACTCAATACCCAGCCCAACCCGGCCAGCCTGGTCCCCCACCAAAACGACCCCGTTTAG